>CAEFZX010014586.1:0-12685 GCA_903066825.1 Alfaro cultratus | reverse complement strand
TCGCTGTTACTGTCTCTTACTCTGCAGTTGTGGAGTCTCAATGTCTGGGATCATGAGCGCCCCCTGCCATGAGGCAGGAGAACTGCCTGCCTCACTGAATCTGTTATTTGCCGTTTCTGATCGCTCCTCAGCACACGAAACACGTTACACACACAGTTGGTGACAAAAAAAAAAACACTGTACATTATATACATACGCTAAATGATGTAAAATCAATTCATATATTAAATATTTTTAGCCATTTTATTGGCGACGTACGGACAGGAGGACATCCTCTCATCGATTAGCAGCCAGTGCAGTTAGTGAGAGGTTGATCAATCCCAGGTCTTCCCAGCATTTGAACGGGAAATTGCGAAAATTCAACGATTTTGAAGAAAAAATAATAAGAATTGGTTAAGCTAAATGAAAAATAGGTACTTTATAGTACAGACCACAGGGTGAAAATAGCACTATAAATGATCTTATCAATATATATTATTTTTTCATGATGACAGGTGAGGCTCTGCCTCCCCTGACCCCACATCACTGCTGTGCATCCATATCCATGAAAGGGTGAGCGATGGGTACCAAGAGCTTCTCTGGTGTTTGCTGCCCATTGCTTCGAGCCGCTATGAACCATGAGAATCTCCCTGGGTCCTCCTCATGTGCCAGTGACTGTGTGTTTGACTGTGTGTTGGGAGTCGGCCATGATAGACGACAGTGTCATGGAAAGCATGGCGGGCTCCAGATTCACTCCCCACTGAGCAGTCAGACACAAGCCCGATTAGGCTTGCACAAATGCAAACTGCAACATGAATGTGCCGCGTGTTTTTCGCATCTGGACATATGAAATTCCACTGAAATGAAAGTGTGAGCTATACATTTCACCCAGACAAATAAGGCGGTTTGCATTTAAAATTTAATTGAGATGCAAATGAACACATCCAGATAAAAAGGGGGGAAAGCAATGAAGTAAAACTTTAACAAGTGAGAATTAATTAGCAATATAACGCACGCTCCAACTGCTGCAGTGACTTCTCCACTTTACCTCTCCAAGATGTGAAAAACCTGTTAGGCAAGCTGCTGGAGTGCCGCTCGGCGCCCGCTGGCGCGCCTTTGTAATAAGGGATAAGCTAAGAATGGGGGGATCATGAATACAAAAGCACCAATGGGATATGCAGGGTGTGAATATGCATCAAACGCATCTGTGCTTGTGCTCTCTTCGGCTCTACGGCGCATTTAATGTGCCGGTTCTCCTCCTTGGCATCTCTCTTTCCTTTTGACTTTTAGTCCCAGGAGGTGCAAACACTTTTAGTGGGTCACTTCATGTGAAAAAGCTTTCTGGCCTTTAAAACCCCGACCGAGCTGTCACAAATCACTGCTAATGCATCAGAGGAGTGGCTCTCAAGCCTTTAATGACGAGTACCATCTCAGTATTAAGGTTCTGAAGCATTGCCATGCTGACAGACATCATAAAACAGTAACAGAAATTGACATTTTGAGTTTAAGAACAAGAGAAAAATATGCTAATCTTATTCACTGTATGCTTGGTTGAAGGATTCAAGTCTGTGTATGAATAACAGATGAGATACGAATGATTTGTAAGCTCTGTATTAATGCCAGGCCTGGCTACTAGTTAGCCACCCGTGATGCTAACATTAGCATCCGCTTTGTAGCATCACATTTGTGCTAAACTAAAGGGGGATGCTTCACCGATTTTAAATAGTCTGGATCAGGGGCGTCAAACTCATTTTCATTTTGGGCCATATCAAAAATCTGAATGTTCTTAAAGGGCCGGTATGATAAAATCAGTAAATAGCTGTTTCCCCTGGATTTTGAGATTGTTATAGTGTACCTTTTGTAATCAAAATTACAGATTTTGTGACACCAATCTAGAAATGCTTGTAAGGAATTTTTAGGATATTCGCGCTAATGTACGATGTTAAATGTGACTTTATATTCTATCAATTACGGACTATAAAATCAAGTAAGGCTGAGGCAGCAGTCACTTAAACTCAATGTTTTTGACCAATTTTGAGAAAATTTGCAGTAAAATCAGGAAAAAAATTTAGAGATTTATTGATTTTGTGTGAATTTTGCATATTTGTGAAAAACTGGAAGGGCTTATTGATGTAATTTGGAGTCCAGAGGGACACATAAAAACCTACTGTGGGCCAGATTTGGCCCCCAGGCCTTGAGTTTGACACCTGTGCCCTAAATAATATACTAGATGATTCTAAGCTGAACAGAAAAACCTTAATTTTCTTTTTCTGAAAATACAAAAAGGGACAGTTTCTCTTTTCTCATTTTTTTACTGGTATTCGAATCAAGTGACAGACCAGCCTAAAATATCATATGGACTACTCTGACGTCGACTAGAATATCCTTCATAGAGTAGAACAAAAGTGTTGCCACAGTGTTGTTTTGCTTTCTACAGCATTGTGTATCATCACTCTGGTCGTCATGGGATTGTCAGCTAGCACCGTGCTCAAGACAATCCAGAATTTTTTCATGTTGCTTCACGGTAGTGGTCTGAACCGCGAAACACTAGCAAAACAGCGGCATCCCAGTTTATGTTCAAGAACCTTCTGAAGACTAAGGACTTTAGAGAGCATCTCCTGCCCTACGCCGTCTTTCTGCAGAATCTGACAAGTGGTCTTCCTTCTAAGTAGTTTATTGGTAGCTTTGATATTAACTGGATTGCCATCGTTTGTAAGTTGCTTTGAATAAAAGCATCTGCCAAATGCATGGACGTGGATTGTTGCCTTCCCTCAGGATTTGCACTGATTTTAAAATATTCTTGCTATCCTTGTCCCTTGTGTTTTCTGTTTAGATTAAAGACAGATGTACGCACACGCCTCACCATTTTAGCTGTTTATTTATTCTTTTAATCAGCATGGAAATGGTAATATCAAAATTTCCCAAAGAGAGGGCACCCAAATATCACCCATAGTATTTGTAGCAAAGTCTGGAAAAAAAAAATGCATAAGGACAGCTAGTAAACAAGCAATATGAATCGGTAAAGCAATAACAATCAATCACCACACTTCACTCTCTGCTCAACTTTTTGCCCATTTCGATCCCTTCTTAGAGTTTAGGGGCTTATGCCAACGAGTGTGTGGAGCTTAAACAGAGGGGAGCACTGAGCATAAGAGGAGACTCTACAGAGGGCCTGAGAGGACAGAGACTGGAGTGAAAAAGATGATCTGGCTTGCATGGACACAGCAGATGCGGCATTGGTTGTTTTTTTTTGTTGTTTTTTTTATCCAGATTTGTCTGCAGAGTCCTGAAGCATTCATCCTGGGTTCTATCTCTTTGATGCATTCGAGCAGTCAGCTTTATAAAAGGATTCTGCCGCCGCAGCTGCAAAGAGAAGCGGGTCTGTACTCTGATCTGCAAATGTTCACAGCGGGATCTGGACCCCCTTGTTACTCTCTTCATACTCTGACAGACCTCAAGCGCTGCAATCTTAGAGCGAACAAACGGCGCTGGATGTGCGACACCGGCTCCAGGATTCACAATTCGAGGAGAGAAACAAGTCCTTCAGGACAAACAGAGCCTGAGGATAAGCTACCAGCAAAGTCAAAGACACAACTTTTCTACATTTTTCTTGGCGCACGTTTGTCGCGCGGATTAGCTGACAGTGCGAGCGCCAGCTGACTTTGACTTCTTCCTGCACTTTGGGAAATGTTGCTTCCAAGGTGTCAGAATCCCAAGAAACAATCATTCTGACATACTGGAAAGAAACTGACACATTTTAGTGTTGATTTCCCTGTGGTCCATAAGCTCTGGACATTTTATTTTATTTTTTTAATAATTATTATATTTGTGTGTGTGCGTGTGTGTCTTCAATTCAGGCTGGACATCTCTGACTACCTTCAGGCAAAGACTAAATTAAAAAACAGCTGGTGAAGCTAAGTTAATTGGACTGGAAAAAGCCTCTGATGAGCCACAGTTTTGCCTCTGATGTGAACAATGTACAACATTCGCGCACAAGCACTCATGCACGTACAGACAAAGGACTCACATCCACATACAAAGACCACAGTTTTGTGGAATGAAACAGGACCAAAAGCCTTGAGTCAGGGGAAACTGAGTACACCTAACTGATGCTTTAACATCCAAAACAGTGGGAATGCTGAGTCTGTTTTGGATCGTCAGCTTAGAGTGAGTTTACTCAATCTCTCCTGATGAATGACAGACTATGGAGCCGCTCGCTCACCCGCGAGCAAACTGACTGTTGTTTCTGAACGTTCCTCTCCAAAAAATACACAATGCAAGTATTCTACCGAAGGTTATGTGAATGCAACCTGGTAGACATACTTGGGCATCCATGATCCTTAGCAATATGTAGACTATCGTGTACGGTTCAGTTGTTTCCTTGTCCTCTGTCAGTTTTCGTACGGTGTTTTTTCCAGGATTGAGCTCCTGTTCGAAGCATTAAGACGTTAATTTGACCTATATAGAATTGACGAAGCGCTTCCAGATTTTAGACTCACGGCTGCACACCCTTCTAGATCTAGGCACCCCACCCGTCATACGTCACACAATATAACTCCAAAGGTCACAGATGATCTTTTGAATTTCATTCTATGTCATGTATACGGTATGAAGCTCGTGATCTTTGTGAGTTACATTGTCGGGTATAAACATGCACTTGTGTATTTATTGTTAAAGATATTGCATTGTATCTAAGTGCTTTGCCAACACGTTAGCTGAAAAAAAAAAGGGAAGACTGAATTATTTCTTGTACAGCTTTTGCACCTCTGGAAAACTGAAGAAAAAAAAAAAAGTCATGCTTTGTTTCATGATCATTTGTACTGGGCGGCAATAGGCTGCTTTGGACTGCTATGTACTACTTGTGTATATATATATGAATGCCGTACCATTTGTCTGCTGTGAAAGTTGTTGACTATTCAGCTTATATAAGGGCTTTTTATAGATTTAAAACCAGACAGGCATCACTCTCTGTAACTCAAAATATTCTCTGGAGGGTTTCTTTTGTTTTGTTTGTTTGTTTTTAGAAATGAAGGGATATGAACAAAAATTTTCATGCATACAAAAATGCTGTATAAATAAAATTTTCAACTGACTTACTGGGGTGTTTTTAGGTACTCATGTTATATTTGCCCATGTGTCATGTTTGAATAAATCGTACAAGAAACACCGTATCGATCGTACTTGCGTGGAGTACTGCGGCTGCTTATTTTGAACCACGAAACTTTTGGCTTGTGTGACAAATAACCCAAGTCGATACTGTTTTAAAGGAGGGGCATTATGTAAAATCACATTTTTTTAACTTTACATCATCAAAACATACCTGGAGTGTTGCTTTTATTCTTTCATGCATGTTTGAGAAATCCTTGAGTCTCCCATGGCAACCATTCAGCGGTGCCTAAACGCTCATTAGTGGTCCTGATATGTTCTGGGATTAGATAAGAGTCTGAGGTCCTTTCTTTGACTGATTTTACTCTAAAGGTTTAGGTTTACAAGCATCAATGTGTTGTACACTTAAATAAAAAAATCCCATATATCACATAGAAATATCAACAGATGGATATGTCGACAGTCTTCTGGCTGCAGAGTGAATGCTACTTGTTTGTATCACCTTCTTTAGTGAGAATCTTAGTATTGAAAAGGAGAAGATACAATACAACCATCTAATATGTTTTGCACAAACCTCTAAAGTGGAAGAAGTTGTGTCTGAATGTTGTTGCATTAATGGGTGAGATAAGAACTCTGAGGTTTTGCAGCAGAGCGATACAGGCGTAGGCTTTTTAAATTGCACTGTCATCGCTGGAAGGGGTCGTTTTTTAGCCTATTTTACCACCATTTCACAGCCTAGTAAAGCCATAGAGTTGACAGCTGAAGCTGTGTCCCCCACCTTTTCCCTCAGCAGTCTATATTCAGATTTAGCGGCTCTAACGCTGGCAAGGATATGAATATAGGATCATTCTGAGATTTATTAAATAACTTCTAACCTTGTAAATTTAAATACAGTGGAAGATAAAGGCACACGTTTTAGCGGTATACCCGAGTGCCAACATGCTTTATTCATATTGTACTGTGCAATGATTAAGTAGAAGCTCTAGATCTGAACATATCGGTATCAGCAGATACTTAAATTCAGATTTAGTTTATTTCATGATCAGATAGGAGCATCTCCACCAGTAAACATAAATATTCTTGGCCTGTGGTTAATTGACAGTTGTCAGGACTAGACAGACTCCTCTCAGACATCAGGGATGCTGAAGTCAAATGAAAATTTCTCCATTACATGGCTTAATGAAAACTAATCTCGCTGAGGACCATTTCACTATCTTTTTGTTTCATTCTTTTTTTAGATTAACGCATTAGTGACTGTCATTGATGAAAGTCATAAGGAAGATCCATCCTTTGACAAAGACAGGTGCATTGTGGGAAGTCCTGTATTGTGGGGATTCAGATGCCTGTAATGATGTCCTCCGTCAATCACGCAGGAAAGACCTCCGGCAGGAAATTTTACGCCTTTGAGGTAGTCAAGTTTGATCATCATCTGTACCAGAGACCGGAGGACTGCCTGAACTATCCAGCTAAGCTACTAGAGCTCAGCTGCACGTATATTTTCCTTCAGTGTCAAAGCAGATGATTTTCTTTCTAAACTTTATAGTTTATGTGATTGCACTGGTTATCATGTATCAGGTCTCAGGCGTGAAACCAGTCAGGAGATTAAGGTTATGATGAAATTGACAACAAGTGGTTTGCTCTCTGCACGATATGGCGACATATACGATACGTTTCGGCTCATGACGTAGACACAAATCCCCTACAGACTGTCAACAGCTCTCCAAAGATGAGCCACACTGGGCTTTTCTGTGTGCATTCTGTGTGTTCTGGCAGGTCTGTGGGCCTCATCTCCAGCTGTCACAGATGTCACAGTTCATCTGTGTGTCTCCAGGGTTTGGACCAAATCCATCACGGAGAGCAAAAAGCCAAATGCCACAAACCACGTCCACAATAATTCTCTCTCCATCACTCCACCGCTGTTCCTCTCCAACACATCAGCCAGTCGGACCTCCGCGCAACGCAAGCAGTGTCCCGCCTGGAACGCGGTGCGCTAAATAATAAAACATAAATTCACGAAGCTTCGAGGCAGGTAAATCTTCCTCGAGGAATTTTAATAATCGAATCATTCGAGGAATCGTTTCAGCCCTAAAAAGATTCAAATTTGCTATATCTTGTTTTAAAGGTTAGGGATTAATCATTCATCACATAAGACATCTTCTGAATAATATAAACAGATTTCTGATCTCCACAGTCCCCATCTGCTCTATAGAGTATTGCATTGTCTGTCAGTGTATTGTTTTGGCAAACTGCATGACCTTATAGCTCATATTGATGCTTTGTCCTTTCATCAGATTCATTCCCTCGCACGGCAAAGCCCACGCTGTGCATCAAACACAGGTAAGAAGAAAAAAGACGAAACAGGCGCTTTGGGGGATTAAACATCTGGAGAAAAAGATTTCCAGACCTCAACAGTGAACCAAAATTGCCACAATCTAATAGATCATTTGTAATATATTTTTCTTAAGTAAGGTTGTAAGAAATACAAGAATTATGTACAATTATTTAGATATCCCAATAATTTATGAAATACACAAATAATTTAAAGTCAGAATAATTAAATAACATTAAATTTTTCATATATTGAAGCTATTTTTAGTTGTTTAAATGTTTAATCATTTCATTTTTCTTGGCTTTTCGGTGGCTTGTCAAACAGACTCTAGCCTCTGATTTGTTTAGATGTACAATTTGAATGTTTATTGATGATCTGCACAGCACTTTGTCACAGCTACTGTTGTTTTAAATAAAGTAGTAGAACAGCAACTCAGCTGTTGATGAGCACTGAAAACAAATTTATGACATAAAACAAATACAAATGCTCAGATGACAGATCTGCAGTTGATTAAACAACCACATGTTATAATCCATTTGCCACGATTTACTTCATGTGAAACTACTGCGTGGAAAACATGAAATACTTGAATAGATGGTGAAATAGATGGGATTCTTAAGTGGTAATGAAATCAAACTTACCTGCCAAGTTTGTGAGTTTGTTTGAGATTAGACACATTTTTATGGAAAAACATTTTTTCTTTCTTTCAATGACATCTCTGGTTTTTCTCCCAGGTGTGTTGTCTTATTGTAAGTATGCAGAACTTGGCAGATAGCAAATTATAAAATAGCCATTTGAAACTTCACAGCAAAATAAGTAAACCAAAAAAAAAGTACATTTTGAAGTTACTTCTAGAAATTTGCAAGGTTGTCCCCCTTAGACAGCTCTCAAACTGTTCCAACCTTTAACCCTTTCCAGGCAGATGTTGCAGATTTGTTTGATCATTTTTGACTATTTTGAAAAAAAGTCTGAATTGTATATTTCTACCCCATATGATCATTTTCTCAAAATATCAGATTTTTCCTGCAACTAGAACTTAATTTGAGCCTGAGAGGGTTAAGGTTCATTTTGTTGCTTGTCAGTTTTGATTCCCAATTCTGACATAGCATTTGTTTAAATGCAGTGAAAATATAAACAAATTCTTTGGACATAAATCAGTGAGTTTGTTTTCTGAAGTTTAGCTCACCTATTATCTCAGCTCTGCAAACCCAGCTTTTTCTGTGGTTTGGAATACAAATAGTGTCAGGAACAAAACTGTGCTTCCATCTTGTTTTCTGAAAAAGCTATTAGTTAATGCAGTCACAAAGTGCCTGTGTTTGCTGACTAGATAGAGGAGAATACCCCTATTTATTTCCCCTCTGTCGATAGGTACTTACATAGATGGCCCTATAAAGATACACTGAGGCTAATTTTGTTCCAGACAGTGTGTCTGATGAAATGTCCTCAATCCATCCATCACTCCTCCCGTCACAATGTGGATGGAGCGCTTGCATTTTACCAGCCCACCTTTATGCCTCCCTCCCAGAAAAGGGATTTCAACCAACACCTGACAAAGCCTGATAAGACAACAGCTGCCACTCATTGCAGAAGATAATCACAGACTGTGTGAAGCGGAAGTGAAAAAAGGAAAAAGAAAACACCACCAAAAGGCAAAAACAGAAGCAGAGGAGGCGAGAGGAGGAGGGAAAAGTGCTGGAAACACTCCCTCTCTGAAGAAATACTGTCAAAAGGAGAATAATCAGAAGAATGAAGCTGTGCCAGATAATACCCAGAGAAGAATGAGGGGGGGACAATAGACGTCTGACAGAAAAGGGAGATGACATTTCAAGCTGCATGAGGAAAGGGAGACCGATGCTCCGCTGCAGACCAATTAGAATACAACATTGGATGTGGGAAGAGGAAATAAGAGGATGTGTTAAAGGGAGGATGGCTGGAAGTCTGGTGCTGCAGGAGATGGCCAGGCACAAAGCATGGAGGAGACTGAGCCAGCTAATGCAGCGGTCCGCTGGGGAGCTCACAGCAGGAAGCGGAGCTGTGGAGAGCAGGGAAAGTGCTGAGTCGGATGGTTCAGCAGGCAAACAGCTCGCCAAATGTGAGTGGATTTATTTCCAAACAAGAGGATCTGAAACACCGTAACTTTAACCTTTCTTCATGTTATCACTTTATAGCATATTCATTGCGATTCTGGACGTTGTTTCAGAAATCAACACAAAGTAGAACATGACTCTGAAGCTGAAGAAGGAAACATTTTGGAAATAAAAATGAAAATCTAAAAAGTTTGACATGCATTTATGATCAGCATATACTGAAAAGGAGGTTTAGTCCCATTTCCAAAGAAAGGAGGTTTATCACACAAACCTCCATGAAATACTTTGACGTTTGTGGTTGAAACAACAAAATACGTGGCCTAATGTTGGTGTCTAAGTTCAGATTCTTCTCCAAGGAGCTGAAAAGTATTGAAATACTCTTTTTATTGAATGTATTTTTATAGTGAAACTACTCCCACTTATCCTGTCATGTACAATTAGACATAAACGTGTCAAACTATCCATTATGAATCATGTTAACTGGCACAAAGTGACGAAGCAGTTACTTTCCTATAAACATAAATTTTTTCTCACTCTCTATTATCGAGATATTTTTTCCTGTGAGTGGTAAAAAAATCACAGCAAAGTAGGTTTTTCTCCATTTCCTTCACCAGCTATTCAGATAAAAACCCAAACAGCTCTCCAATAAATTTAGTATCATCTTTATGCAGAAACTGCATCATTTTGGCTTATTTTAACTACTTTATTTGGATTTTGGATTACATGGTTTTGTTTGACCAGGTGTGTTTTTTTCCCCCCTGAATTATCTTGCTGAGATGATTATTATGTGTTATAGCAGGACTTAGTGCAGAAATAAGCAGCTCGAACTGGAACTGATAAAAGTAATTAGAATATCTCTCTTCCTCTTGCTCTGCAGTCAAAACAGCTCTTTCTACACAGCTCAGCCAGCCATTACACACACACACACACACACACACACACACACACACACACACACATAGATCCATCTGCAGCTCTGTAGGCCTGGCCATCAACAGCTCCATCAATCTGGTCATGTCTGCAACCAGCTGTCAGCACGCAGTCTAGAGGGTAACAAGCTGGCAAAATAGGCTTAGGTGTGTGTGGGCGGAGGTGCGTATAACTGTAACATGTAGCAGCTGGCGAATCAAAAATGATAATAGATTAATGAAATGCTAGAAAACTAATCATTTCTTGCAGTGTCATGTCAGCATATTTTTCTTCTCACCGACGTGTAACTATCAAAATACAAAAATTGAATAAAGGCACTGCCGGATTTGCTGCTGTCCAAACGCCAGCCAACAGTGTGTCAGGTGGCACCGCGCCCAGATATTTCAGCAAATAAACAAACAAACTAAAACAGGCCGTGCTTATGGACCCTGATTGGCATACAACGGTGGTTAAATGTGGTGCCCTGAGCTTGGGATAGATTGTGGATGCACGCACACCTCCAAGTTGGACATACACAAGACCCAGGAATGTTCAGGCTGCAGCTCAAATGCAAAATTGATTAATCATACTTTCAAATAGATGCTTTGAAAGTATCATGTGTTTATGATAAAGACGAAGGAGAGCAAAGAGGAAGAGAAGGAAAGAGAATATAATATTAGTATAATAATTCTTTAAAAGTCGACATAAAAAAGACTTCAGGTTCACAATTTTAAAGCAATTTCTGACTTCTTTAGACCGAATCCTCCAAGAGAACTAAGGCTGAAACTGCTGTTGGAGGCGCTGAAACCTCCTGTTCAAACCTGGCCTAAATACAGTGTGAAAAGTGGGATTATTTGAGAAGCTGGTGCTTCGTTTTGTGTGACTAAAACTTTAAAACTAGTGAGTTGGAGTATGGATGCTGGAGTTTAAACTTCTCCCAGAAAATGCCGTCTTATCTAACTCAGCGCCCTCCGACTAGAGCTGTCTTCTATCTCCACCTCTGATGTCATGTCTAACAGGAAGTTCCAGAGACAGACAGATCAGTAACTTGATTTAGTCGCTCTGATCAGACTCAACTGGTGCTGCTGTCTGAACCAATATAGCACACTGACTCTCCCCCTCCAGCCAAAGCAAACCAATCCCCAGCACTGCGTTGGACTTAGTTAGATTTTGCTAATTTTTTTTGGAGGGGAGGAAGTTGAAAAGAGGCAGAGGGAGATAGAGGGATCTCTAGAATGAAGAGAAATAGGCAGAACGAAGGCAAGAGTCTGGAGAAATCCGACACGGTAAGTGAGATGGATAGACGAGGAATAAAGGTAGAGGAGCAAGATCAGGTGAAAGATTGAGAAGGAGAACGAAGGCGGTGTCCCATAGAGATCACAGCACTTCGAGATGGATGTCCTCAATCAATCTGCAGCGTCCACTGCTTCATAAACTCAATTAAAGCGGAAGCCTCCCGGGGAAGAACACTCCCATGCTCCATCTATCCATCTAAATCTCATTCTCCATCGCTTCCGCTGTTATCTGGCAGGAAATCTACTGCCTGGTGCCACTGGTTTTCTGCTGGTTGCCTCTTCAGTGGATGCACCCTGCCTCAGTAGTCTCAGGCAATATAACAAAAGGAAATTAGAAAACATCAATGCCACTCATTTATCATTGGCTCAGCGTCCTCCGTCAACCTCGCTTATCAGAAGTTTGTGTAACTCAGATTTCTTTGCATTTGCACCTGTACTTTCTGACATAAAAACTACAGATTTACTTTTTTTTTTTTTTTTTTTCAAATGTCGGCTATGATTCAGTACAAGCAAAAAAGAAAAAAAAATCAAGACTGATTACTACTTAATTAAATGTTGACATGAGCTAATCAATGCATCCTCTTAAAAAGGAGATGGATAGAAGATGGGGAGGTAGGTGGCTGCTGCACATAAATCCTGATAGATGGATTGTCTGGTCATCCAGCATAAAATTAATAAGACATATGAAGAATTATGGGGATTGGGTCCATTCATAATGATTCTGTGTGTGGAAGCAACATACTAAAACCAGCTGAGAATCAAGCGTAGAGTGGATTTAAGTGCTTCTGTTTTGTGCTCTTGTAACCGGGTGATTTAGTTAAAAACTGTTTTTATGAAGGGGTTGTAAATTCCCACCCATTTCAGGCCCTTGAATGCATCAGGCCCTGTCACTTCTGTTTTGCAGGGCTCATTAGCGTATATAGGCACCAGGTGTGAATGCCAAGTTAGGTGTGTCAGGTCCATTGTCGTGTGCAGTGGAT
>CAEFZX010014585.1:0-128219 GCA_903066825.1 Alfaro cultratus | reverse complement strand
TTTACAATGTTATGCAGTGACTTAAGTGCTCTCTAGGAAAATTGATCTACACATTTCAGATTGTAATGGTGTGTTTGTGTGTGTACAGACACTATCCCCTGCATGCTGTCCCCCTGGTCGGATTGGAGTGAGTGCAGTGTGACGTGCGGCCGGGGAGTTCGAAACCGTCAGAGGATGCTGAAGTCGGATCCTGCTGAGTGCACCGAGGAGCTGGAGCAAAGCGAGAAATGCATGTTGCCTGAATGTCGTGAGTTCTTGAATTTTAAACTCTTCCCTTCAGTTCAGGACAGTGACGTGCAGTGACTGAGCAGAGGTATGTGAGGCGGCCTCACTTGTCAACATGACAAGTAAAGCAACAGTGATAAGAGAAAATCAGTTTGTCCAGTTGACTAGTCTATAAATTTGCTTTCTCTACAATTTCAACATTTCATGGTCAGAATTGCTGAATTTATGCCTTTCAAATACATGGGAGAAAGGCAAGCTGAAGCAATGAGAAGCTGTGCTTTCTCTCTGAAGACACACTGAATGATCCTGCCATTTCTGTTGCTCTTTATATCCCCAATGCACATGTTTGTTTACACATGTGCTACACATAAAGTTTCACAGTATTTCTAATATTTAATGAAAGTGTGTGTGATATTTAGTCTTTCTAATGGGTCATAAATGTGAAAATGGACAGATTGAGGCAAAAAGTACTCTGCTGTACTGATAGAGGGCGGTGTTGAGTCCCGGAGACACACAGGGTGCCAATGGGTCCCTGCATATTTCTCTCTTGATGATTGAAAAGACCAAAAATATAGTCAAAATAGGACCAACTCTCTTCTGTGGTGATCATCTCCATTAAGACAGACATATTTTCTTATGTCTGGAGTTCATTAAAATATAATTAAGTCAACTAAATGTTTAGATTAAGGTCAAAAGTGAACAATAAGCTTCTGTTTGGGATTTAAATATGCGACTCCAGATGAGTCGGTGCCTCACCAGTCATGAGCCTCACTGGTGCAGGATATATGTACTTCTTCTTTATCAACCTGCCATGTGCAGTTTTGTCATTCTTCACTGTGGTTTTGTTATATATAGTCAGGTAAAATGCTTAGCGTTGGAGCAGGAGGTCATGGATCAATCTGAACTTTGTCCTTATTGTAAAGATAAAGAAAAATGGGACAAATTTAACTTTTTTTCCCTAATTTCTTGCTTAACTAACATTTTCGGAACACTCAACAATTTTTCTATGTGTGAGTTTCTGAGAATTAGTCCCATTTATAATATTTTCATTAGTTCAGGAGATTCACTTTTTTATTATTCTTATCTGACTGCATATGGTTACATCTGATTGGTTCTCTTCATAGTTTTTCTGCCCAAATATTGGCAGCATTATCTAATGTGACACTGAGGTGGTGTGCCCATGTGAGAGCACTGCAGAGAAAATGCTGTTGTAATAAAAAGACAATAAGAGCAACCTTGATTAGATTTAGTTTTTAAAAAGTTTATGTTGGTAAAATCTAATCTGTTCAGATTAAAGTTTAGTAATGCAGCTCCTGTTCTGGCTCATCAACTTGTGACCATTCAGCTGCAGACTGGTCTTATTTGCTTAAAAGTGGCTCTTGTTCAAGAAGAGAACTGCATCATGTGGCAAAATAAGACTTTTTTGAACCTCTACAATTCATCACAATTACTTCAACCTGGTTCATGTAGATAAACTATAGTTTATGAGAACTATTCTGATTTATCACAAAGTGTTCTGTCATGTTCTCAAAAAGGTTAAAATGCATTATACATAATTGTATAATAATAAATAATAATAGTAATAATAATAATAACTGTGATTATTGTTGTTGTTACTGTTAAAGTGCAATAAATACTTTCTTTGTTCATTTTTGTTACTAAAAAGCTTTATCTCAATTTAACACAATCTCAATCTTTTGAGCACATTAAAAGATGTGTTGCCTTGAGCTCTGTGATGTACAGTCACAATATATACTTATTGTCATGATATGCGATTCAGACACTCTTGCTGCACCAATGACGATCTTGCTACCTAAACAAAACTCATATCTGCAGTCGGGAATCCCTCCTGGGTCAAATGTCTGCCTAGAAGCATTCATACTTTGTGTAGGCAGAAACAAAACATTGAAAAACATCATTCTTAATCATCATTTTATTAACATATTTGGATGCAACACAAAAGCATTTGGGTCCATTTTCCTGTTAAAAACAAATGGCTTTAAGACTAAATTAGTATTTCAGTTTTTCTTCTTAATAGAAAGATTTCAACGCTGCCACAACATATGTACTCCTAAGAAATACCTTAAAATCAGTCTTTTTTGGGCAGACTGGAGGGTTACAATCAATGAAGGGGCTGTCACATCTGAAAATGGTTCTCAACCTTCTTTGCAGCTTAGTTTATGCCAGTCATCATTTTCTAACTGCACACAATCATTCTCAGACTACATACTCTACCTCTGCAACATGCACTACCATAAAGATATGTTTTAGCTGTTTTGCAAAGATTACTCCATGTTTGATTTCAGTTTGTGATCCTTTATTGCCTTAAATTGAAACAAAGCAAACCAGTGGAAAAATGTTGCCCACCTTTGAGCTCAACGGACAAATGAGTTTACACAGATATGAGTTTGATGGTTAAAACATCAACATATGCAATACATGAGCTATTGCATATCATTTTTGATAATATTGGTATGCGTTTTGTAACTGGGATTCATTTGCACATTACAACAGAACAAAAGCCATCTATCATAAGAGTCTCCTGGTCATTCCTCTTGTCTTTAAAACGCACAGTGTAGCATGAAACACTTGTTTTTATGTTCTGTTGTTTCTGGACAGGAAGGTGCAGCGTCAGTGGCAGCAGTTATTCTGCTGTGTGCTGATCTGTCCAATGTGATGATAAAACTTCACAAGCCCTGGCTTTGCAGAAAGGCTATTTAAAAAGTTAGCTGTGAATGTGCAAGTTTCATAAAATAAAATGACCTGTTGGGTTTGCCGTATCAAACTGAATCTCATAAATGGTAGAAAGTATTCTGCTTAAGATCCTCCTAAATATTCATCCCTCTTTAAAGAGTCAGTCTCCCAGGAGCTCTGCACAGTTTGTGCCCAACCAAAATGTGTCACATGCTCAGTGCCTTAATAAAGTTATCATAAGCTTGAACTTGTTCTCATTTTGGAACATAACAGACACAGACTTCAGTCCTTTTTTATTAGGATTTTGTGTGATAGACCAACAAAAATTTATGGTTTGCTCATGGTTTACTCTTACCCAATAAGTAAGACTAGATTACTTGTATTATTGATCCAGGTGTACTAAGAAGGTTATAATAAGCTTAATAGAGACCGTTGTGAAAACCAAGGAGGATAAAAGATGTGAGTAAGATGATGACTAAAAGTTTAAAACAAAATTGAATTATAAAACACTGTACCAAACTCTGCATGTCTCTGGAAGAACTGCTCAATCTATCATCTGAAAGTGTAAAGAGTATAGCACAACTGCAAACTTAATAAGACTTGGTTGCCCATCTAAACTGACAGGTTGGACCAGGACGGCATTATCAGAGAAGTAATAAAGAAGCTGATGGTAACTCTGAAGGAGTTTCAGAGATCCACAGCTCAGTTGGGAGAATATGCCAACAAGATAATCCTAGTAGTTGTACTCACCGTATTTTATTTTTATTTTTTTCCTTTAGGGAGGCGTTGCAAGAAGAAAGACATAGAAATTCTGTTTGCTGCACAAGCCATGTGGCTGACACAGCAAACATGTGGAGGAAGGTTCTCTGGTCAGACAAGATCAAAATTGGACATATTCAACATTCGCGCTATGTGTGATCAAATACTATCACAGAAGATTACCCGTAACACATCATCCCCACTGTGAAAATTGGTGATGCTGTGGGGATGTTTTTCTTTAGCACTGGCTGGAAACCTGATTTTTACCACATGAAATCCCAAAAAATGATAGAAATTGTTTGGGTTGTAACATAAAAAAAGCTTATTTATTCCTTTTCTTTTTCTTTTGATTTTTCTTTCTCTTTATGTCTTTACTTTCCGTTGTTCCTATCATCCAGCGGTGGACTGCATGGTCTCAGAGTGGTCGGAGTGGTCGGAGTGCAACAAGTCCTGCGGTAAAGGACACACAATTCGCACTCGAATGATCAAACTGGAGCCACAGTTCGGGGGCAGCTCTTGTCCTGAGACCATCCAGCGGAAGAAATGCAAGATCAGGAAGTGCCGCACAAAAGGGGGAGGTGGAAGTAAGGCCAAGGGATCGGGTAAATAGATGCACCATGAAGGAACCTGGATGAAAGCTGATATACAGTGTTTATACAACACATGAACTAAAAAAAACTATTTTCCATGCACTCTAACAAAACAATTCACAGGATGTAATTAACAAACCTCAAGTTTGAACAAAGCTGCAAATTTGCAAAAATGTGAAGTGTTAAATTGAACAAGGAGTTTAGTTTTTGCTGATTTTGCCCTGTTAAAATGTCAACACTGAGCCAAGACACCCAATTAGATATATATAGTCAACATTTCAACGACTGACCAAGAGAAACAAAAGTATTTGGATAATTTAATTGCATCTCATCTATTTAAAATCACATTAATTCATAACTATGTAGACACAAGTCTTTTTCCTTTTTTTTGCGACATGCATGCACTGTGTTGTACAACAGAGAGTCCTCCATGTGTGTTGCTGACTACTTCTGAATGACGGTTTCTTACTTTGTTTCTGCCTCCCCTGCTGTTTCTCATTTGTTCAGGTGCAGCGGGTTGCCGTATGCAGCCATGGACCAGCTGGACTGACTGCACTAAACCCTGCGGAGGAGGCTTACAGGAGCGCTTCAGGACAGCAAAGAGAAGGGGAAAGGGCAATTGCGAGGACCGGAGGGAGATCCGTGCCTGTAACAGTGATCCCTGCTACTACTGAGCAGGGAGGAAAGGAGTGTTGCAAACATCAGAAATGTCAAAATTTTATAAGAAACTTGTTCTGTGTTGGCAGAAGGGAAGAGAGGACGATGATAATGGGTTAGTTTCAAACTTTAAAAAAAGAGAAATAGGTGAAAGAGGAAGCAAGTGATAAACTCAGAAGATGGAAAACAGAGTACAGAAAGAGAAGGCTTGATGTTTAGTGAAGCTGTAGAAATTAGTGAACAGGAAGGGTTTTCATTTTAGAACACAAAGAAAGTATTAGACACTAACATCTGTGTCCTGCAAAACTGCTTTCAAAGAACTAACAGCTTTGTTAACCTCAGCATTACCAACTCATACAACCCTCCCACCATCTACAGTATTGATTTTAAATTATGCAATCATGGTTAAAAAAAGAAAAGACATCCTTTTTCAAATGTGTTTAGCAAAGTATAACAGATGATTTGGTCTTTACAAGATTTTGAAGCTTTTGAAGTCTAACTGTGAGTGTAAAAACACAATGTTGGTCTGTGCTTTCTATTCAACAAAGATGAAGTCAAACGGAGGAAGCTTCCCTTGAAAAACTAAGTACTCACATAGTTCAATAGGTTGTAGAAGCATGTGTAGCTGCTTTGACTCTCAATAGTCATTTGTCTGACTTTATCACTTCATTGTGAAGGATTTTTGTGCCTCTCGTCTTTCAGCATCGTATCAAACTGAGGTTTGTAGACATTTTGTTCTGAAACATCTCTTTTAAGGTCCAACCAAAGCATCTGAACCATGTTAATGTCTAGACTTGGACTGGGCCATTCAGACAAATCAATTGGTTTCCTTTTAAAGCAATAATGTTGTAGATTTGCTGCTGTGTTTGGTATCTCTCTTCTGTTGATGACCCAGAGATACGACCAAAGGACATTATTCCACAAGTTCTGCGGTTCATTCAGAGTCAAGTTCACAAACCTACAGCATGATGCCATTTTATTTTTAGGCAAAGAAGGATTTGCTCAGTAACTGTTTCCAAAAAATCTATGCATGTTGAGAATTTTTCTAATTATTCTTTAACTAAATTTAACTTGTAACTGAGATGATCTTGAAGTTTCTGTCACTTCTCAAAGCACTGCACAGTGTGTTGTTGGGGCACTCTGTCTGGGATGTCCACCCTTCGGTAGATTATCTCTCTTAAATGTAAATAGTTTTAACTCTAGAATGATGGACTCAACTAATTTAAAAATGGCATTTTAACTGCCTATTTTGGCAGGCATCAACAATTGCTTCTCAGAAAATGTATGTTGTTATACCCCAGATGAGCAAGCTGCCAAAACTCCTGAATGTATAGCAAGTGATCACGTTGATGATTCATTTGTCAAGTAAATTTGATGTTTATTTTATCACACATTTTCTTTTTGGCTTCACATTTGTGCAGTAATTGATAGTCTAGAATGAATTGGTGTTTGCACACTTGAAGTTATATTTACATAATTGTAAAAGCTGTTAAAGGCCAGATCAGTTCTGTTATGTTTTGTCCTAGAACTGAAAGACAGAAGTACTTTTGTTTTTACCATGTTTGTAGTTCAAGCTTAAAATGTAACTCCAGAAATTTTACATTTTGATTAATGATTTCCACCTGTTTTCTTGTCCAAAATACTAACAGGCTGCCACAGTTGATCATATATTAAACAAAGACATCACTTATAAATCTCAGTAATACAATATGCAAACATTTAAATTCAAATTATGCATAAAATCTTAGAAATTTTCTTTTGAGATTTAAACAAAAATATGGATTTGTACTTTAAATCAATGAAAGATAAGTTATTGGCCAACAAAAATCCTTTTTAGATTTTTGTTGTCGTTATTTAATACTAAATAATACACAGCATATGTAACACTATTGCTGTGATTTTATGTGTGAAATGTGCAGCATCAACTTGCTCCGCTTTTTTTTGTCTTAACTTAAACTAAACATCTGAAAGCAGCAATTCTGCTTAGGTCCAACGGAAAAACAAAATAGCTGCTGGTAGAAGTTTCACATTACTCTAAAACTATGAGTGCGATTCAAACTTTTCCATCTAACTTACAATGGAGAAGGACAGTAGATAAAACTGATTCCCAAGCTATCAAACGTTTCATTTCAAATGGGATTCCCACTGAAACCAGGGATTTCAGTGGGAAATACGCTGAAATCTATAAATTACTTGTATGCTTTAAAGTATAAAAGTAATTTTATACTCCCTGTGAAAGGAGGATTGTTACTCTTCCTTACAATCATGTACTTTTATAATTTATTATCAACAACTTTTACTTTTCATCTCCAAAAGCATAAGGCTATGATGATTTTATTTTAATAAAAATATTGGGGGCTTCTTGCAGGACACAGATGTTTAAACAGGAAATCTTTTAGGGCTTCAAAATGTACTGTAAATATGTCTAACCACACTTATAAAAGACACTGCTAGGTAATTACTAAACTGCTTTCTCTAATAAACAAATACTTTATGTGAAAATGTTTTATACTGTTCAGATTAGTTCTTTATATACTGTACTGCTGTTTATCTGTTGTTTCAGCTCATGTAGCATTAAAAGCTGCGATAACATCACAGAACTTTGATTTAGCATGTGCAATTTTTTGTTTTCGGTAGTATGCTTCTCCAGGTGTACTTATTGCCACAGAACAGATCATTTAAAGGCTGCATCTGCTTTAGTTAGTTCTGAAAGGAAACATTAGCTGGGATGCTAGGAGAGTCGCACTGAGCTGATGTGCTGCTTTGATCTGGAAGTTGTTACACTTTTCAAACATATGGGACAGCTTACCATGCAGCCAGTCATTAGCTGAGCTCTTGCTAGATTTTGTCGTATTTAGTTTTTATGTTGCTTACTTTCTTTTTTGTTTTGGTACCTTTTTTATGTATTCGTCAGCAGGTTAGTTTTCTGTTTAAATAAAAACATCATCACCAAAGTTAGACTTCTGTAGCTACTTTCTTTAAATTCTGATTATTTTGTTGCTTTTGCTCTTTTTTGTTCATTTCTGTGTCAGATAAGTGTTTTGTAAGAAACCACCTTTACAATAAAAGTGTAAATGTGAAGATTTTTTCAATTATTGAAATTTTTTTTTATCCAAGATTACTTTCAGCATTATCTAAGTTCAGTAAGGTGTATTACCAAAATTTGAAAAAATGAAAGAAAAAAAATGAGTGCAATATGTTCCTATTCATAAATACAAATATAGAATTGTATTCAAAAAAGGGGCTTTGATTTCTAAAATCAGTCATTCACTTTTTAGTTCCTAGAATGATAATTGGTCTTTCTTCTTATTTGAGTTTAGCAATGGTCAAAACTAGATTTTATTCTTATATTTAAGATCGAACAAGAAATATTTTTTTTAGTAAAATCAAATTTAATTGAAAGTTTGCTTTGTAAACCGTTTGAAACCAGGTATTTGCACCCACTGTTTGAAATGACACATAGCGTTTTTGTCCCTATTACTCTTTTACATCAAACCACAATAAACTTTTCCTGTTTTAGGTCAGTTTGGATTTTTGAAATTATTTCTGTTTGTTCAGCAACTTTTAACAATACCAGCAAAAAGTTGCAGAGCCAGGATGACATTCTCTTTTTATTATTCAGAAGTGTCTTTTAGGTGGTCTTGAAAAATCCTCTAGAATTTTTCCTGAAGTTTATGTTGTTCTGATATTTCTCACTCACCTTATGTGAAGTACACAACCAGGACAGAATATTGTGCAGTAAATGTTTTTTTATAAATGTAATTTTGATTAAAAAAGGAACAATCAGATGATTTTTTCCCCCTGATCCTTTATAGAAGAGATGTAACTAAAGTTTGTGTTGTAATGTGTCACAGCAGTACTACATTAAACTGTGTATAAAGGTGGATGTTACTGAAATATTTCTTATTAAACTTTTAACAGTTGACACAATATTGGTTCATTGTACAAGTGTGAACCTATTTGTGACTTACTGATTCATAGATGAAATATAATTGTCTTACCAAGCGGAATCCATTCTGGTAAAAGTGAACAAGTGCTGAAATTAATATGTACAAAACTTTGCCTTGTAACACAAGAAATGCGTGTAGAGGGCATTTCAGTTTTAAACACAGTTTTCTACTTTTTACTTATCAAATGTAACAACATAACTACAAAACAAGCAGGCAACATTATTCTCTGATGGCGAGAAACATGTTCTTCATGAGAACATTCTCAGTATATTTTGTCTCATGATACAGAAAGCACATAAATACTCTTTCATGTATCTAATTCATGATTAGAGGACTAGACTAGAGCACTTGTACTAGTCTTAAGTTTCATAGAAATAATATAATTTCAGCTTTTGGCCGCTAGATGGAGACACAAGTTCAGTAATAGTAATAGAGTCAAAATTAGTAAAAAAAAAAAAAAAAAAAAAGATCTTGGTCTATTATTATTATTATTATTATTATTATTATTATTATTATTATTATTATTATTATTATTATTATAGGAGACAAGCCCATTTTCATGAAGCCTACCAATTCTGACATGAAGAGTAGTAAAATATCCAGCCGGACCTCTAACAGAACCTTATTGACACCAGAAAAACAAAAAACAAATCCCACACACAAAACATATGATTGGTTTGCACCCTACTATTTAACAACACATTAGTGAGGATGGTGCACATATGAGACTACTATAATATATATGTACTATATACTATAACTATATGTATAATTTAGACTAACAACTTCACATGTGTACAGCCAATTCTTGTTTTTGACATTCTCAAAACTGTATGTTTGTTCTGTTCTGGGAAAGACCAGTTCCAATTCTTAAACCCAGAAGTTTAAATCATCTGGGTTAAGATGATTTAAACTTCTGACAGACTTCCTTGTTCCCTACTCTAAATGGTGACAGTTCAGTTTGCAGCAAAGTGAGCATCTGCTCAGTAATAAGCAGGTGGTCATATTGTTTTGACAGATTAATGTATCTTGATAAAACCTCTCCTGACTTGCAAACCTAACAAACCTTTAAAAGTCTTAGATGTAGCGACTCTTTACTTAAACTGCCAAATGAACTCAACTGTTCAACACAAAGAGACATTAAGATACATGAATAATGAAAACTGAGAAAAGTATGACAGCATTTTATCCACCAGTGATCAATAGTGAATGATGTTGTGCTTCTGTTTGTGTTGTGGGCATGTTATTTCAGCTCAAACAATGAGGGAAACCATTAGACATGCTTTCAGGTTAAAAGAGAACAGAGGCACTTTGTAGCAGCTCCCAAGCAGGCAAGTCAAGCCTCATATTTACCGTCACTATTTTCTGAAAATCAGTTTTCACTTTGACATTAAAGGTTTGACATTAAAGGTTTTGGGGTGTTTTTGTCCATGAATTGTAAAAGCAATAAAAAGGGTAAGACAGACAAGAGGGTGAATACTTCTTAAAGGCAGTGTACTAGATAAAAATACTGCGCCATCACATAATGCTTTTTGGAAAGTTACTGCACAAATATTTCCACATGTTATAGCATGTTCTTCCCACATGGTGGCAGTCCTGAACAGCCCTGTACATCCTTAGCTGGATGTTTGGCCCTGTTGGACAAAAACAGAAAGAATGTAAGTTTTGTATACATACTTTTCCTATAAAAGACAAATAAATCCTCCGAAGCGTTTTGAAGGTTTACTTCTTTTTATTATCTACTCTGCATACTGACGTACCCCACCAGGGCTTTTGTCTGGGGTACTAAAGGCAAAGAAAAAACATATGACCCCTGGGATCAGCAGTTCTTCAGAGAGCTAAGGATTGATCTGTGCATAGGAAGGCATTAAAAGAAAACTGTAAGAATAGTGAGTTTGTGTTAAAACATTTGACTCTTTATGCCAGTTTTAAAGGAGATTTATAAAGTCCCCAGTCTGGACATCATGTTTGTCTGTCCATCGGTTCTGTAGTTTAGCATGTGATGAGTTGATTTTGCTTGAGAGCGAGGTCACACCTCTCGTTACTTAACAGACGTACATGTACTCACTTTGTCTTGGGCTCTCCACCACAACTACTTTTTTGTCACTTGTTTATTAGAACGCAGTGTCCTCACACATCAACTGTCCTTTTGAGTTATTATCTTAGATGATAAGATAATAAGCAGTATCTGAATCCCTGTCAAAGCAAGAATACAAAATGTAGACCAGAAAAAGCTTAGATGGAAGCATAAGGCTTATTTCTTTACCTTGACTCTTTTTTAAATACAGCATTCTCAAAATGAAAGCAAATTTCTTCCTGCATTTTTTCCCTAAAATGTATCTGTGAGGAATTCTAGTTGAGTCTGTAGACACATAAAATAATATAATTATAATAAAGTCTTGTTTAATTTGTTTAGCCAATGATTTTTATGCATGTTTTCATTTGAAGCATGAAAAACGTTGTTTTAACAATTATTCTACACATTAATTCCTCTAACTGAAGTGCAATTGTTTTTAATGTTTGTCCTGACCTTTAGCTTCAACCAAACTTTTCTTTACACCTCGAAAGGAATATTTTATAGGCTTTGTAAATTGTCAATGCAGTTCTGACTCTTCTAAATCAATACATTTTCAAGTATGCACAGAAATATTCATTAGTTGAATAAAAATAAACTGATGCGGTTATAATTTGTTTGTTTCTTCTGAAGCATGTACACAGATTTTGTGTTGGTTCTAGAGGTTAAAGAGTTTCCCTTGATCTATGCATAGTAATAAATAACAGCATAAGTTGTAAAGTGATTTTATTTTACTTAGAATATGTTTTATTTTATTTTGCAATAGTTTTTGACTTTTTAGCTTTTGCATTTTGCAAAAGCAAGAAACTTCCAATGCTCGTATTCTAAGATTCTCTCCAGTTTATTTGTCTGTGGTTCTTGCTCTTCCTTTTTGTTAACCTGATGCTGGTGACTTTGCAGCTGTAGAGATTCATGAAAAGATGTTCAATAATGCAGCTTTTGGTTTTGAACGACACAGCTGCTTTTTAACGTTTTAACGTTTCTTAGCTTTTGAAGCTTCAAAAAAAAAAAAAAAAAAAACGTCTTGCAATTTCCATGATGCATTTATATCTTAATTGGTCTGTAGTCCTGCTTGCAGATTCCATTTGCGAAAGCATAAACTACCAACTCAACATGATGATGCAAAGAAGATTGATCCAGCCTGAAAAGGCCTGCGACGTTAAAGACAGCTGAGCTATTTAAAGCTCAGGATGGCTGCAGATGTATCACATCTATGTCTGTAGCAGCTAAGCTGTAATACTTTTTATTCCAGTTTATCTCACCAAGCATCAGTGTTGGGAGCATATTTGTTCACAGATTTGTATGTACAGATCTAACCAAAATGTTTGCTCATTTAAGTGAAGGTGTCTGAATAAAAATCCACATTTTAGTGGACCAGAAACTAAGGTAAATGAAGCCATAAGCTGTGGTGCTCCAGGGCAGACATTAAGGCTCACTCAGAGAAGGTGGAAAGCTTTCCCACCTTCTTGGGTAAACAAGAAGAAGAAAAAAGGTTTTCCATATTTCATTACATTTTATGGTGGACCTCTTCCAAGTAAAGTAGAAAATGTTCAAGTGTTAGCACAATGTGGATAATCTGTAATCCAAACTGAATCTGTGAGAGCATGAATAAAAAAAATAAAAAAAAAGTCTACAATTTATGTTGGTAATTTGTTGGATTTTTCGGTTTGTCAAAACCACTTATCTTCTTGGTTTCATGTTTAACTTACATGCCCCAGAAGAATTTATAAGAATATCAGTTTGCTATGAACATTTTGTTCTCCATGAAACTATTAAGAGTGACTTAATCTGGATGGATTTGATGTAATTTGTCATGTTGGCATTAAGTGGAGAACCCAAAAGCAGTAGGATAGAGACAAATGTGCAACAATGAAGAGCTTAACAAAGAACTGAAAATATATACAAAGACAAGAGGGAACCAAACCATATGGGAACCAAAATAAAAGGAGTAGAATAACAGAGGATCCAACAAAGAACAATAAAACTGGTGATTTATAAATGCACAGAGGAAGAATGGAGACTGGGATTGGTTGCAGGTCATGACAATCAGATGATAGACAACAGCTGTGAATAGAAGCAGATTGACAGGCTGTCACAACAGAGAAAGATAAGGCAGGAACAGGCATGCTATGGGTGAAAGGGGGGGGAAAAATCTAAAACTAACAATAAAACAGTAATTTAAAGAGAAGTTCAAACACAGATAAAAATTAAAGCAAGAAACTGAGTTCCTACTTTTGGAAATAATCTTAAAATGAAATAACAGGCTTTTCTGAAATCACCATAGTATGTTATTTATTTTGTCCAACTATCAAGGCAATGCATGTCATTTTTTAACAATAGGTAACACTAACATTCTTTAGGGAATAAGAATGAGCCATTACCTCCAGTCTTTCCTCACTGACTCGGCTTCCTGCTCCTCTCACAGCTGTTTCATGTTTGCTTATATGTTTCCTCTTTTCATCCTCTTAGCATCCATCACGGTTACATCCAAATCCTTTACAAATTTTGGTGAAGGCTACTGTAAAGAATCAAAAAAAGAAAAAAACACTTAGGTTGTTTGGAAAAATCCAGATTTACTAAATCTATCCAAACATGGGCTGTGGTAGAGTTTTTCAAATAGTGAGCAAGAGATTATGCTGTAATTAAAAAAATAATAATTGGCTGTGCAAGGCAGCTTAAGCATTAGATACAGCTGACATAAAATCATACAACCAAACACAGGTAGAATAGATTTTTATTTTATATTAACGTAATGATAAAAGTTGAAAACTAAATACAATAAAATAATGTAAAAACACCAACACATTCATTTAAAAATAACATTTTTATTTTCTGCAAAATAATGAAGGACGGACAATGTCCATTATCTCTTTTCAAGTTTAAATATTTGTTTAGCCGCAGAACATTTTGAACATAGCACTGTACTTGGCATTTTTTGTTCCACAAAGATCACAAACAAGTCAGTAACTCACTGCTCACTGACAGGAAGAAGAAAATAGATCTCGATAGTGGTACCATTAGCATGCCTGAGCAATTACAGTATGTGAATCAGTGTGTGCATACACATGTTTGTGTGCATCGCAGCTGATGCTCAGAGTCCCGCTGGGGGATGAAGTAGCTGCACACTAAGTGACCTCGTTTGTAGCTCTTTCAACTTACTCTGACTTCACATCTACTTACTGGTGGGATGTTCCCAGTACCACCTCCAAGCCCGTTTTATCATGTTATTTTAGAGATCAAAAACACACAATTCTGTGCATTGACCGTTTCCATGTTGATGAGAATGTTAAAATGGGGCATCACTTACCCAACCTTCTATAATTAGCTTCCCTTCGGAGCAGGCTATTGTTCACCCATATTTAGTGGCTTGTACCCTCTTTGTAAATGGATATTTCAGTTTATTTTTAAAGTATAAATGAGTATCTTACCCATACTATATAGCAGACAGATATAATTTTGGGAAACAGGAAGAAAATTTCATTCAGGGGTCAAAATAACTTCTGCTCATAAGAACTTCTGACCAATAAAATCTCTCAAAAAGTAAGGAACAACTTGAAGTAGCGTGGACTGTGCATTTTCAATGTAATCTCATTAGAAACACTATTTTATACAGAGGCCCTAAGAAAGTTGTGAACACTTTATAAAAGAGTGAACAAAGAGGCCCTGTTCACTCTTTGTACTGTCTAGACATAATAAAACTAGAATAACTTTAAATAACTAGACACAAGAAACAAACATAGTAAATTAGAATCACTAAGAAAGGACTAAACTAGAAACAACAGCAACAAAGCTAATCTAATCGAAGAAGGAGACTAAGGAATACAGAATAATAATGTGACTAGTATCAGTAAATAAAACCCCAAAACAACTTTAAACAACCCAAGATAAAAAAAAATCACATTACTTGTACTGAGCGAGCTGGAGTGCCGCTGATGTGTGTTACTTGTGTTGTTTTTTTTTGTTTGTTTTTTTATCACAGGCAGAAGTAGCAAAAACTAAGAAAGTGTTTTGTCAAAATAGCTTGCCTCAGTTTTGTGTGCCATTTAATACTGTATAAAAAGGCTGAATGAAAAACCAGGCCAAACTAGAGCTCTCACTATGATTGGCTGAATATGTTGCCTTGACAACGCTCCCACACTCTATCCCCTCCCGCTAACAGCTGGGTTGTTATACAAACAACTTGGAAGAAGTGGATCTGAAGTCACACATATTGAGCAACAGATTTGTGAAGCTGTGTTCACTGACTTGTACTTGTGGCAAAACTGGCACACGCTTAACAAAAATAGAAATAAATGAATTATTTGTGCACAGATAGCAACAGAGAGACACACAGGACAAACAACCATGCTGGAGGACTGTTTAGAGACTGTTTATTTACCTAACAATCATATTTTTGGACTGTGGAAGGAAGCTGGGGTGCCCAGAGAGAATGCCCACGCAGAAGAAGAATGTGCAAACTCCATACAGGCCAGTGTTAAGTTTTAATTTGTATCCACAATGCAAATTTACACTTGGTTTTGATTGCTATTTTTGATCAGTGAAAGCTCTTAAACCTCACTGAAGCAATCAAACTGACCATGTGATTAGTAGATACAGTACATCCATAGACAACCAGGCCTTTGTCTCCAAAAGGTCTCTTGAAATCCTGTATTTTATGTAAACCCAAAAGTTTGAATGCAAGGGTCTTCACAGCTGAGCATAGAGTCTCCTTTCTCATGTCAGTAAATGGTCGAGTAGAACTAAATAAACAGGTCTCTAAGGAAATGAAAATATTATATGTTAAAATAGGAACAGGGAGATAAACAGCTCAAAGCATCCATGTGTGGGAGAGGAATCCAATTGGGCCCTAGTGGAACACCTCCATGTCTGCATAAGCAGAATGAACATCAAACCAAACCACAACTGGAACATTTAGTGATGAGTGTCTCAAATTTCCTGTATGCAGCCCCTTCTCTGATACAGCATGATACTGTATTAAAACCTGGTCTGTCTTAAACAAATGTGGAGGGAAGATTTTATGGAGAAACATGGTTTAAGAAATTGCCAGTGAAAGAGCACATTTTTCACTATAGAGTTTGACTCGTTCATGGGGGGTGTTTTTTTTTTTCACTAGGTGTTTCTGAGATCAGTATTGACCTTTAAAACATAGAAATATGTGATATGAGAACACAACACACAAACCTGAAAGTCCACACTAATGTGCACACCAGATTAAGCCCTCACTAGAGAATAAAGATAAAATAGTCATAGTCTGATTTGTAGGATATCAAAAAATGAGAGGCCAAACAAGTTTCTCAAAGGACCGCAATTTCGTCTTGCTGTAGTTTTTTACATTTTTTTTTATTTTAGTTTTTTAGTTTTTTTTGTCAAGGGCATTTCAAAAGCACCACATATAATAAAAGTTATTACAGGTCAAATTGCAGAGTGTCACCTCAGCACATCTCTTACTAACTGAAGAGAAAACCCAGACCTGGAACAAATCATTTCTATGGACTGAAAAGAGAATTCACATGAATAAAAACCAGACAAGAAATGCATGTCTGATGGTTTTTGTACTAAATCTTCTTCCTACTTTGCATTGTCTTGTAAAACGCTTTTTAATAGTTCCAACTGTCACAGTGTGGCCTCTCATTTTAAAGTCAGTGGAGTGCTCTCATTATTCTGTAACCTGTAAGCATATCTTTTGTTTTCAACAAGTTCGCTGACCCAGTCTGTTAAATGCTGTGTTCACTCTCTTTTGTAATTTGCAGATGTTACAAATATATACAGTATGTCTCTATATATGACTGACTGGGTCAGCAAACTTGCTGAAAATAGAAGGTGTGCTTATACCTTTTATGGCATAATGGCACAAATACTGACAGTTGTCTGTATGGCTCATGATAAATCTAACATAAAAATCAATTGAGTTTTATTGATTTAACAAATTGTGTTCATTTTATGACACCTTTCACAGAGAGATTAGTGATTTATTGAGGTCAGTTTGGGATTTTCAGTGCCACAAAGCTGGTTCACTTCTTACCTGGGTCTTTCACCATGGCAACATGTGATGGAAGCCCAACCTGATTCAAATTCAGGTTCCAGTTTAAAGATCAAGACTAAGGAAGCATGACCTCTCATCCAATCAATGCAGCCAGGCCTCCCTTTTTCTCCCTTTCCTCAAGTAACAGCTCCAAGTCTTATTTTCAGCAGAAACTTTTGAGATATTTCAGAACAGTCTGCAGGATAGAGTGGTTTCTTTCAAATTTGGTCCCTAAGTTGACGATTTAGAAACTAAAATTGAATCAGTTTCTTGCTTAAAATTTGTTTGAAATCTCTTAAGTGCAGTCTTTAATGTAAGTTAAAATATATCTCAAAGAAAATAGAGATATCTTGAACTTGCTTTATGGAATATTTGTTTGAAAAACTAAAAAACCTCAGAGCTTTTTGAAGATGTTTTCTAAGTCTGAGCTATTAATTTTAAAGCCATAAATTCTGTTATGTGAACCTTTGTTCACATAACCTATTTTCAGTTAGATTCAACTTCAGTGCTGCAAGTCAATCACAAAATAGGTAGCATGGTTTAAGTTATGGTTGAAAAGACTGGCATCAAGTCAGATACCTTATGCTAACATTTGTCTTTTTGCACAATTGCATAAGTTTTACCAAACTAAACAAATCAGTTTCTGTCAAAGCTCGGAGGAAGTGCCTGTGGCAACAGTTACTTCTTCAGGTGCAGAATACAAAATTGCGCAAAAAAAAAAAAAAAAAGAACAGCAACAACAGCAAACACTGAGACAGCCAGCTATTTGTTGAAGAAATCTGTTATTTTTTGAGCAATCCTCACAATGGGTCATACAAGCACGCATTTGATTTCCTTTTTGGGAACTGAGAATGTTTTATTGAAATAAAAAGATGCAAAACACTTTGATTTAAAAACATTCATTTGGGTTATTTTGTATGATATCACAGAAAAGCCATTACAGCCTCAGATGTAAGACAGTGATGTTCAATCATATGTCAACTGGAGCACAGCGACGTTAAAGATGAGCGAGTCTGGCTGCATATTCAGAAAGTCAATGCTATAGTAGCCTCAGCTCAGGTGGGGTTCACTATCTGGAGCTAACTTTTTTCTGCACAGACTGAAGGTAGTGGTAGATAAAAAATAAATAAATCTGTATGCATTACTCTGAAAGGCATATGCTGATCAATATTAGTGGAACTTTGAGAAAAATATGACGTAATATTAATGAAGAAGCATAAAAAGACTTTTCCCCTTTAATGTGTTGCATTCATTAGAAAGCTTAAGAGATATTTTTCCTACTACTTTCTACATGAAGATTGAATATAATGACAATCTGAGAGGGGTCTATTAAAGCTTCATACTCAGAGATCATTTTCATTCTGCTCTGCTGTTCATCTCAACTCTGTGGACTGCCTTAAAACTAATTTTAGGATTTTCACAATCCACAACTTCACTGCTTCTGTCGGCATCGGTGGATGGATATTCAAGGTGAAAATTATTTGATTAAGCAAGAGACAGCAACCAAGAAGTTGAATGCTTACCGAACACTACACCCAGAGAGCTTGTGTTCACATTTCTGTATGCTAAATTAACATTTAGACAACATTGCTACCCATTGCATCCACAGTTCATTTAAAAATGAATTGATGCAGCTCTTTATGGCAACAAGCCAGTTATTTTTACTTGTCCCAGAAATTAGCTAGAAACTTGGAGGAGATTGGGGCTTTTCATATTTGACTCTAAAACTTTGAAATACCACACATGCATTTTCACTTTGTGTTTTTGATTCTCTCTTAAAGACACATTTCTGTTCTGTTTTGTTTTAATATATGTTTTATGTCTTTTTATTATCTTATTTTATCATTCCATTTTTATAGCTCACTATTTTTATGGCTCACTGTCTTATGAATAAATTGGCCCTGGACTTGAATGGCTTGGAAAACTACAGAAAAAAACAATGATGAGGTGAGTCTAAATAACTAAGCAGTAGTGTAATGTCGTTAGACTGAACCAAGATTTTCCAAATTTGCTGCAGTTCAGAATCATCAGTCCTGGAGAGTGTGGGGTGATCTTCATCCAGTGTTAGGAGAGACTTATTTATGACACACACAGACAAAATAATCAAAGAGCCCATTTGTTTATCTAAGACAATGTGCGGCATTTGCTCCAGAGGAACAACTGAGGAAAAACTCTCAAAATTTTCTTTGCTTTATTTTGACAACATCCTGTTAACAAATAATGACAATTTAACATGCACAAAAACAAAAACAATATTTGTCTCTGCCATTTACAGTCTTTTAGCAAAACATCTTAACAAGAATTGCTCTGCAGGAAGGTCTTCCACTGGGGTAAAACCAAAGCTTGCAGTACAATCCCCTTTGTTCATTTCCGCCAGTATAACAACATACAGTGCATGTTAAACTTTGACAATTCCTCACAACAGATAAAGAAATATAAAAGTCCAGTTGTCTAAACAAGAAAGTTCTTATTAAATTCTAACTTATCTTTTGTCATAAAGCAAACACTTTGTCTATAACTGGCCACTCACACAAATCAACAGTTTAAGCCAAAACACATTTGCCTAAAAGTAAATCATTTTAGTCCACAAACATCAACAAGCTTAGGAAAAAACAAGAAAAACAAAACATTAGAATAGTTAAATAATGTCATCTTGTTAATACTATCAGTAACAGATTGGTATGACAAATAAGAGCGTTCTGGTGGTTCAGTTGGAATGTTGTGGTTTTTTTTTTTTGGGTTTGTGAGGACACAAAAGGATGTAGACAAGTGGAATAAGCCTTTTCTGTGGTCTTTGCACATTGAAACTTACTTCAATATATTGACAAATCAGCTTTAGTACTGGCCTACAGCTGATGATGCTACTGTTAGTCACACCTTATATGTCTTAACTTCCAAACAGGATTATCAGTTGATAACTTGCAACTCTTCCCATCCTGAGACATTGGATCTTTTTGTACTGGTGCATGTGATCATGGTGACGGTGGTGGTGGCGTCTTCAGAGAGTTGGTAGATCCGCCTTGGATTCCACCCACTGTCGCTCCCTGTCCGACCCACTAGAGCGCAAGAAAGACAAACATTTTTTTGACAGATGTGAAACAGAAACATCAGAAAGTTTCGAAGAGACAGAACTACTATGCAGTCAGACAACTTGCTTGTGTTTAAAAAAAATAAAAATAAGATTCCTTATTAATTTAATTTAATAAATGATGATAAATTACACATTTGCATGAATAAATAGTTGGCCCATCGCATTAGCAAATTAAATGTCTGTTTGGTACAGAACAGACCAGTAGGGGGCCCCAAAGAGAGCTTGACTTCTAAGGTGACTCTCAATTAAATAAATAAAAAAATAATAATTCAACAGGTGCTTCATTTAGGTAGTTTTCTGCTTTTTCTATGTTTTTTGCTGTATGTATTTTGATCATTTATCTTTGGAGGTCCATTCCATGTCTTTAGGGGTGGAAGACCTCTTTGCCATTATTCTAATCTTTAGCTCCTTTCCCAGATTCTCTATCAAATTCAACTGGACTCTGTCTGGGCCCACTGCTAAACAGTAATATTGCTTACAGTCAGAGGATAAAGCCAATACAATCCTAGGAGTTTACCTGCTTTATACATGGTTTTTAAGGATGTAGTGTGAGAAATTGTAAAATGGTTCAAAGGGTGAAAATATGTTTTAAGTCTTGGTTGTTTCCCAGCGGCTCTTATAAATGGGATTGAGTATTGCAGTTCTTCTGTGTCTGTTGTTGAGAATCCAAGACTTGATATAGGATTTCATATCCGTCTATTGACCATAACCACTTATCCTTCCATCACAGGGCAACACAGAGGCACAAAAGACAAACAACCATGCACAAACACACTCACTCCAAAGGACAATTTAGAGAAAACAATTAACCTAACAGTTATGCATTTGGATGGTGGGAGGAAGGCAGAGTATGCAGAGAACACACACATGCACAGGGAGAACATGCGAAATCCATGCAGAAAGATCAGGAACTCAAGATTTCCTTGCTGAACGGCAACGATGCTACCAACTGTGCCACTGTGCAGCCCAGACCCAGATTTACAATCACATTTCATTTTGGTCTGGTTCCAACTTTGAAGATCCAGATTTTAAAGATTACATATCCAGACTCAACTGCTGGTGTGAGTTTATGATTTATAAAGTTGGGTTTGGTCTTATTTGTGAACTTTAAGTTCATTTAACATAATTGTATGCATGAGCCTGGTAAATTTCTTAAATACATTAATTAGAGAATAACAAATATGGAGAGGCTCTCTGCTAACACTTAGAGGTTGTGTAGTGTACTTGTAAAAATCAAGATTTTATTCTATTATACATTTTGGATATAAAAAACTAACTCTTGGGATTTAAAACAAAGGCTCTATGGTGAGAAAACATCTGTCAATACCTTTGTGCATCATTAGATTGTGAACAGTTGTGGCATGTACAGCTGACTGAATGAGGTACTAATTGGGGCTGCATCAGAGTTTTGAAGACTCTTGACTCTCAGTGGTGCTCCTAAACACTACAATACATTTTTGGCACTATAGATATGCACATGTGGCAATAAAATATTTCCATACTCGTGTACAAATGGGACAAAGAAAGTAGAAGTCCCATTTCCAAGAAAAGCAGAGCCTAATGAAGCCTGCACATCACCATCATCTTTAAGATTTGTGCAACTATTTGAATGATTACTACAATTTACATATTAAATAAATTGTGTTTTCACTCATAAATGCTAATATAATTATTTTATTCATGTAAAGGGAATTATCACCCAACTCTGAAACTCTTTTAACTCATTTACATTAATCTTCTGGTTTCTGTCTCTGGTTTTATGAAAATCATTTCCAGCCACAAGCAGTTTCTCAGAGACTAAACCCAAGTTTTTTAGTCCCATTCTCATTAGCAACTGGCAGAGACCGCAAACAAGTAGCATTCAGAGCTTCTTTCACTTCAAACAGAGGTTTTATAAATGTTTTCTCTGGTTTTAAATCTATGGTCTATCATTAGAAGAAGAGGAAGAAGGATTTCTTCAGTATTACTTGACTACTTCAACATCATTGTCTATTGACCCTAAACACATTTCACAAAAAAATGTGGGGGTTGACCTGGTCACATTTGGTCTGAATTGAACCTGCCTAGGAAAAGGCAGGATGCCGCAGTGATGGATTCCAACCTGAGCCAGCCCCCTGAGACCACAAAGGCAGAGATTGAAGCTCAAAGTTGGTTTGTGAACAGACCTACCTGTCTTTGAGCAGACACTCCCTGCAGTAAATCTCTTTTGAGATTCAGTCACTCATTCATGTGACAAAGAGAAGAAAACAGCTTCTCGGCTTCCCGTATATACTTTACTTTTCACCCAGTGGCATCAGAACTAGTTGGAATTACTCAGGGGAACGCTGCTGTTTTTGGTGGATGAGTGCATGTGTTTACAGCAGTGGCTGAAAAGATCAAGCTGATGAATTATTAATGGCCCCAGTGAGAAGTTCAAAGTTTCTGTTAATGTCTAACATCGGTGTATGTGAGTGTGAATTTGTAGGTGTGTGTGATTTTATGCGGTACACACACACATACATAAATATATATATATATATATATATATATATATATACACATATATATATATATATATATGGTGAAGAGATTCGCCTCCATACAACTGAGAATTTTGACCAATCTCATTAAGTCTCACTGAGATTGGGTAATGTTGCATAAAAGGATGAGAAAAAAGTTAATTGTCTAAATGTGCAAAGCTGGTAAAAGTACTGCAGCTGTAAGTACAGTGAAATGCGATAGTGTTAAATATTTGGGGAACTGATTTCATTTGCACGGTACAGCTTTCATACTGTTTTGAAAAAAAAAGTTAACTATTAATCCTTCTTACCTCCTGCTTTCTCACACCATTATGCACTAAAAGGCATTGAAGCGTATGGCAGTAATGTGACAAAATTTTAACATGTTTATAGTGTGAATACTTTTGTGAGGACTTATATCTATGTGTCAGAGAGGAAGAGAGCTTTTCTGCACTCAAAGCTTGTGAAAATATTAGGGTCACTATCTCTTCACTACCACTGAAAATCTGTGGGTAATCTGAGTGAAGGCTAAAGCCTCATCTTGTATGATGCAACTCTCACAAAAACACTGACGTGCTAATTAGGGAAAGTGGGTGGAAATTTGGTGGAAGAAGAATTACAATAATGTTGCTTGACAGTGGGGTGTAAAAAGCAATTGCACAGCCTACCTGATGTTATGCAAAGCAGACAAATCAACTCTTTTTGTAAAAAGATTTAACCGGAGGTGGATCGAGCCGAATTGTTACAGTCACAGGTTGTATATAAAAGTTGATCTCATCCCTTTTCTGCTATGTGAGGCCCTTAATACAAGGGTGTCCTACTGCAGCCGAGGCACTACTTTCCCATGACTGACAAAATTCAACAATAAATTTACCAAATTACCAAGAAAAAATGTGACTGATGGTCTTTGGTGCTACAGCATAACATATTTTTGTCTAATAGATCAAAAAGTAATGTAACTTTCAACTTTTAGTTCTTGCACAAATAGGATTTGAAATAGTAATGTTAAAATGATTCAGTAAATATTTTAAATATTGTAAGTGCACACAGTAATTATGAATGCGCCAACTGGATGAAGCTGTCAGGGCCTGCATTTTGCAGCAGATACATCAGTCATGTAGCTGGTGGAATGATGGAAACAGATTAGGCTCATTACCTTTGGTCTTGTTTCTGAGGAAAATGCTGTGATTGTTGCAAATAAAATCTGAATGTTCATTAGGGGCAGGATAACATTCCAGGAGTCCCTCACCTTTCTCATAATGAGCCTTACCAGACCTGCTGTGGATGAATAAAAAAACTAATGATGTCTGGAGAGGGTTTGTATCAACAGACTTTGTGAAGACAAGACCAAATAGCCCATAAGTTGACGAAATAACAAAGCACTTTGCATTACAGCAAGCACAGCAAGTGGAACATAACAGGGAAGCTTGAATCAATCTGAGCTTACGTTTTAATTTCTTTAGTGAGAAGAATTTTTTTTAAAAATGATGCTGGTTGATGGAGATGATCTCATTCACTGGGACAGATATACATTTTGGGAGGTTCTGAAGGAAAACCAACATATTAAGCTTTGACAACCCAACATGAATTTACATGAATCAGTGCAGGATCTGTTTTAGCATGCCCTGTTTTTTTAATGAGTGTGGGCTGGGAAGTCAGGAATAGAAACAGCTCTGTGAATGCAGCCACCTCGCTCCCACTGTCTCTGAAAACAGAGCATCAGTTGTGGAAATCACAGCAAAAAAAAAGCCAAGTATACGTGAGGGTTATGCAGTGTTCCTGTTACATAATTGTTTTTGTTCTATTGGAAAACATATAAACATGGGATTATAGACGCATTAGTTTGGAAGTTATCCATCAAAGTAACTTCTGTAATGAAGTGCATCTGTTATTTACTCTATAGGCTCAATGTTAATGCAGTCATTAACATAGGCTAATTTCAATGATAATTATGCTAATTTTATTTAAGTCTTGGTTTCATAACATTTGAGTGCTAATTCAGAATTATCACTCAGCAGAGACAGTATTTTACAATTTATACTTCCATAGGTAAATGGAAATGTAATTGTCACTTGCAATGACTTCCAGTTGTCTCAATCTGCGATATAAATGATTTTCCTTAAGAAACTGAATTAATCAAGAAAAAGTTCTCTTTAGCATAACATTTTAACTGCTAACACTTAGAAAGTAAGTCTGGTAGGGCCAGGATTAAACGTGTTGATTATGATCAATAATTTACATAGATTTCAACACGTTAAAAATTTTAGTGCAATTAATTGTATGTACACACTTGAATACAAAGGTTCCAGCCAGAATTTCTGGTATACCTACCTATATATATCTGACACAAGCGACATTTGCTCACAAAAGCATTGGATGACAAAGCTGCTTCTTTTGATTCATTTGTGCATTAAAAAAACAATCTGATAAAGGTCTGATAAGTGCTTTTGAATTAAGTTGCTGTCTTCCTTGACTATATATAGTTTACTACTAAAATGTGAATAATTGTGATTAATTGATTACAGACACTGCAATTGCCTCAATTAAAAATGTTAATTGAATTGCTCCAATGCACGTTCATTGAGTAAAGCCTAAAATTAGTGTTCCTTATTAAACTAACGATTCCAAATATCCTTTTACATGATTGCCAAAGAAAAACCAGTGAGATTTGATGACCACTGGCTCTGCTAACAACAGTGAGGTTCTAAAATGTATTCTCACAAGCTAAAGTCATGATTAAAACAAAATAAAGAAAAAATTTCAAAATAAATGTGGAGTATAAAAAGTATTCCATAGCGGAAATGTGTGAGAGAGAATATCTACCTTGTGCACAGCTAGATCTGACACCGTAAAGTTTTAATTACTCACTGAGGATTTTGTGACGTCAAGCAACATGTAGAGGGTAAGAAAATGTCTTGAAACGCAAGAGGCAGATGACAGGGAACAAGAGCACAAATTCTGTTCTCTGCAAAACATTTCAGATGATAGGTGGGGTACGATCAATTCAGCATTCTTTTTTTTTTCTGAGAAAGAGAAGGCAGCTGAAAAATACTGAAAATGTAGATAATTAACACTACTCAGACAAAAGCAATTCAAAACATTTCAGTCTTGTTGAGCTTGTTTGGGATTTTTGAACCCCTCCAAGTTTACAAAATTCTGTATGTCTAAACATGCTACCCATTGTTAGCAGCTACTGTATTTTTCAGTTGTGTTATTGGCAAATAACATTAAGCAAGTAATTGGTGTTAAGTAAATTAATTGAGCATGTATTTCATGTATCGGGGGCCTTGATAACATTGTATGGATAGGAAATAGGTCTCTCTACATTGGTGTTTATAGAAGAAAAACGTTTTGAGCCTTTTTTAACTTTCTTTCTACAGTAAAAGCATAATCTCTTACTTTTATAATGAGAAAATTCCAACTATTCTTGTGTTTGCTACTGATTAGCATGCTATTGCAACAAAACATTTAAGTTATTTTTTATAAAATAATTCTGTCATTTTATTATTGCCTTCAAAGCGCAATAAAGTAGGAGTCTTAAGTTCATGATAATTTTGTTACATTAATATCAATTTAGAACATTTAAAGATATGCTTGGCCGCAAAGTCTCCGAAGGCCCTACCTCAATGAGAGGGTGCCAGTGTGCGATGGGTTTTCTGGGGTACGTTAGCATCTCACTCCAGTGGTCTCGACCCAGGGTTTCGGCTTCGCTACCAACCCTGCATACTCCAATTACTTCATTGTGTCCAACCCTGTGGGATAGTATTATAAAAAAACACACACACACACACACACACAATGAGCTTTTCTGGGTTTTTTTCTTTTTAGTGAATGCACCTGAAAGGGAGCTCTAAATGTACAGACCTATCATAATCCATGACTGCAATGAGCAGGCTGATTTGGTCGATATTCTCTGGAGGAACATCAAACACAATGGCTTCATTGTACACTGGGTTCAGTGTGTTACGCTTGGTTGAAGTCTTTCTTTTCTTTAGCCTCCTTCCCTCACACATCAAGGACACTTTCACATATGGATCTAGAAAGAGGTTACATAAATAAAGCTACACTCTGTTATTTACAGGGCAAGAATTGGCATCTTTTATATTAAAAAGCATACTGACTATTAGGCTACTGTTAATATAGACCCTTGGTATTCACCCACAAAAAGCTGAAATCTGCACACCCTCATAACTGTCTATTTTCATGGCTCAAGCACCATATGTAGCTTAATATGCATTTATACACATAGTGGAAACTGTCTTGGCACAACCGCAGAACGTAACATTCATGGTCTTCCTTATCTCTGCTCATTAGGGTACAGCCAATCAGAGCCAAAGGAAATGAGAGAATTACTTTTACTCTTTGTTTCTTTATTATATATTTTTAAATACTTTAAGTCATCTCTCAAAGGGAACACTGAACTGTTGATCAGCTCTCACCTGAGGCTCCAGTGATGTCCATGGCTTTTAGATTTCTGGCTTTGATTATGGTGATGGTAAGTCTGCCAGCCGTGGGGAGATAGCACAGCGAGAACATCAGCTCTCCAAGATCCACATTGTCCTACAACGAAACATATGAGAATCTTTTACTAGCATGTGTCTCCTCTCTTACAGAAACCACATTTATATATAAAAACTGAAATCACTTTAGAAAGTTACTGCAGACACATATAGTACTTGAAACCTTGATGCTATAATATACAAACTCTGACAGATAGAAATAAGGTGCATAGAATATATAACATGAAAAATTGTCCAGACCTATACCTTATTATAGATAGATAGATCGGGATGGGAATGTGGGAATGAATGTTTGGTGATTAAATTAATTTGACGTTCAGGTGGATTTAAAGCACAGCAAATTCCAAACATGACGAAGTGATGACACGTGTCTTCATCTCAGGCATGGATCACACCTAACACACCTCGAACTGAAAATATTGGAGACCTTTCATAATGACATCTGCCTTATGTCACACGGCTCCTCTTATTTTTCTAAAGTGAAATCATCCTTTCATCATTCTAGGCCCCACTGCAGCTGTTGTGACTCTGATTGAGCCTGTGCTCAAACTTGTTGACTCCTACCTCACATTTTACCTTCTCCTGTTTTCATACATTCACAACGAATTTACATTCGCACACATGCCGGGCTCCCTTTTCCCAATTAGCACTTCTGAAAATAACGTGTGATGGTGTGAAGGTGAGCTGTGCATTCATGAGGAACAAGTACTGACAAGCTCTAGTTTAACACTTTCATAAACATATTGGGCTCCAAACGAGCTGCTTATGAAGACATTTTCTGAAAGAAAAAAACAAGGTTTTGTTACTACCTTTAATATTCACATTGAAGAAATGCTTTCATCATATTTATGCAATGCCATATGAGTCCTTGCTGAATAAACATATTAATAGTAAGAATATTAGCACATACAACTTCTGAATAGCATATTGTAAAATGAACTATCTTTCTCACAGTGACAATTGTCATTCAACTAGACAGGTTAAAACATGATGAAGAAGATTGAGATTAATTAATTAATTGAGATTAATTTTGGTGATTGTATTTATGTCATCTTAGAACCTGAATAAATACCTCAAAACCTCCTACACATTGAAATAAGGTATTGGAAATCAGCCAGGATTATCTTTGTTGGATCTTGGAAAAATGGGCTGCGATCAGCCCATTCTGTGTGATGGAAATTGTTCTCCACCTGTTTGTCATGCCCAACATTTCTGTAATGAAATTGCTGTGTTTATTATTGATCCTCATTATTGTGATCAGAGTTATTGCTTAGGAAGCTATTCTTGGTCTTGGGTGGTGTCATAGTAAGACTGCACATGCTCTTAACAATGCAGTTCATAATTATATTAAAATAGTCACAATAGACTTGTGTGAAGATGGAATTTTGTTACATATTTTAAAACAAAATCATTAGCCCATCCTCCATTCCCACTTTCTGTGCTAGATAGCCCAACAATGAGGTTGTTTTCATGTGTCCTTCTAATATCATCCTGCCTGTTTTAAATTTTCAAAGATAAGCTGAAGATAAAAGATTAAAATAAATAGAAATAATATAGCTTAAAACGCAAACTACAACTGCTTCTAGAAAGAGCTCTGCTTTAGCCATGCCTAGTATCTGTTGAATTTTACTATAGGTCACATTAACATTGCTTCCCCATGATGGGACAGTATGAGACTCGCTGTACTTTTCATTGGAATCCCATAGACTGGAGATTTTTTCAACAGAGGAAAAATTAATTTATAAAATTATTAGGAGCAATTTTTTGCCTGAGCCTTAAACCGGTTTGAAGAGGAATGACACTTGTAGTGAATGAGTGTAGAAATATGGCACTCCTTCATATGATTATTAAGATTAATTGCAGTTATTTAAGAGACACAAACACTCTCATACATGCACATTAAAAACCTGCTGCTCTGGGTCTTCTGCTCAATACTGTTGAAAATCTAATTGATAAAAATGAGTTAATTCTTCATGGTTGACAGCATCTGCACGCCTGGGAGCACATAGAATATGTTCACACTTCCATGTGTTCACACAAACAATCATCAGCCGGGATCTCTGACACTGACTGATGAGTCAATTCATTACAAGTGTTGCCGAGGAAGAATCTGCATCTGACACCTTGTCATCACTATTGCTTTGAGCATTGGCTGGTAATCACATATGTCTGGCTTATGCTGTCTCAGAGGTGCACACTGTAACAAATGGCTGTAAAAACTACAGCATTTTGAAAATACAGCTTTTTACTGTGATCTGAAATTGGATCGCTGGATCACGTGCGGTAATTTACAGCTGTACTGTAATTTTTTTATGTACAGTTGCATTGTGGGATATTTACAGGCTGGAGGCGAACTTTCACGGGCTAGAGGGCGAGGCCAACAATGACTTTTCATCGGGTAAACATTGCAATACAATGTTTTCAAAAAAACATTGTATTGCAGTTTTGTGTTTGTGTACGAAAGTATATTTTTTGTGGTTATATTGAGCTACTCTTGCTTGTTTGCTAAAGGTAACTTCGGTTATTTCTCAGCTAGCATCATGTCCAACACAAGTGCTGTGCACAAGTGAAAATTGTTCATTTCACCTTGAATATGCAGATTGCTATACTGTGGTCTTTTTGCGGAAGTTGTTTGGGGGTAGGATGCCTCAGCTTTTTTTTATTATTATCATCATTATTATTATAATTATTATTATTATTCTTTCGCACATAGGACTGTCAACGTTAATGCGTTAGCTGTTCATTTAACCTGAACAGTTGCACATAGGACTGTTCAGGTTAAATGTTAACCTGAACATTTAAGGCGTCAACATTACATATTAAGAGATCAATATAATTGTGTTGGGTCTTTAGCCAACGTTGTGCACATCTAGTTTACTAGCCCGCAATTTCACGTGCACGAATTACACTGGTCTTTGCTGGCTGGATGAGTACCACCTCATCACAGAAAATAAATGTAGAGGAACATTTATAAAACAACGTTTAAAACAAACTGACTTTTTATAAACCTTCCTGAATATAAAAACCTAGAAAACTAAGAATCTTCAGACATGTGAGACAACAAAACATTTTTTGAGAATGTGCATGTTTGATATGGGCTTCATGTTGCCATTGGTGGTATCATAAAAGGGTGAGGCATTCAAGAACTAGAAATTAAAATAGATCTAATAAAATATATCTTATCAATCAATTGGATCCTGAACAAGTTTGGTACCACTTTTATGCATGTGTAGTGGAGTAAATTACACCCCGTTCTCTTCCTTGAAAGGAAGAAAACGACAAACATTTAGAATTTTGACTGCAAGTTTTACATGAAAAGCTGGTAAAACATTGTTTTTATGACTTTGACATGCAGTTTGCTTGGAAACGTTGACATTTGGGCACTTTGGTGTTAGTAAAGATTATTTAATTCATTGTATTCAATGTCACATTATCATGATTGTAAATGTATCAGTTATGTTTTTAGATCAGAGTATTTTTCACTTTGGTTGCAATACTTTGACTTCTATGTAACAAGCAAATATTGCTGTTGCAAAATACTATATTTTGTTTTGCTTCAGTTTGTCAGATTTAAATTGACATTAAAAAAAAGCAATTTTAAAATATATATATGTATATATATTTTTTTAAATTAGAAAAATAATATTTTTTTGGAGAGTTTGGTAAATTAAGTTACAAATTCACATTTAAACTTTTAAAAGCTAGCAAAGTATGCAGTTTCATGAGCTGCTGTAAAATGACAACTTTTTGTGTTACTGTAATTTTATTATGATAAAAATGTGATGAAATAACAGTAACCATGTTATACAAATACTGTGCTATTTTAAAGAAATTAGTACCACTAATTTCTTATTGCAGTAAAATAGTAATAAAAATTACAGTAAAACTGCAATAAAATCACAGTAAAACTGTAATAGAATTACAATAAGGCTACTGTAAAGTTGCTGTAATTTCTTTACTGTAAAAATGACAGCAACTGGCTGGCAGTAAGTTAGTGTAAATTCTACAGTGACTTTTTTTTACAGTGTAGCACACATAAATCCTGGCAGAGGCACAAGAATCTGCAACCTGATACATGCAGGCAAGGAAAGAGATGCAGGATAAATAAGCCCTTAAGCGCTCCAGCGATAATGTGATCTCCTTCTTCCATCATTCTCTTACACACAGAGACTATAGAGTTAGGCTTACAGGATATAGAGTGTCGGTCACTACTATTATGAGCACTCAAATCAAGCCTGCGGTTGGGATTATGGTCACTTGCGCTCTTCCAATGAAATTAGCCTGTATCTCTAAAGCACCCCAATAAAGAAGCGAGAGTGTGAGCAGTCCATCTTCTCCAATATAAGACAAACACCTCACTTCCCTCCGGAGCTGCCAGGTTTTATATACAAGCATCTTGCAGACTTAGACCAACTCCACTTTTGGTCTGCATGTGGTCTCATTAATACCATCCAATCATTGTTCACAAATGTATTTGTATGTTTAAGCAGGTCCGATTAAAATGCTCATGTTTTTCAAGGTAACTTGTGTTATAATATTTCTTTCTTTCTTCAGTACATGAGTTTGATTCCAGTTTTGCCGTCCAACCCCTGTGTGAGAAAAGTTCAGACAGGATTCTTATTTTTGCCAGTCGTGTAACATGGAACAATTTCTGCTCTTGTTGTACAGAGGTAGATGCCTGGAGATAAAAGGGACAAAATAAACCTGCTGCTGCACAACAAGGGAATTGCTTGTTTACTGGAACAACCAGCAAAATGTTATCAAAAATGTTCCAAAGCAACTTAATGGGAGCGGAGGGAGACTCCAGAAAGGTAAAGATGCAGAAGCCACGCTATCTCCTGTTTTAGTTGGGCCAACCAAAGAAAGACAATCCTACATGTTTTGGAAACGCAGTGAAATCCTTTAATCTGAAATCTTTTGTTTTTCCCTAATATTAACTTAGATTATTTGACTGTTTATTTTGTACAAATGCAAAGGCATACACTGCAATAATAAGCTGTGCGAGATTATTTATTTTAAGATACATTAATGAGTTATTAGCGACTGAAACATGCTGTACAATTAAACAAAGAAAATAGTTTAAACTTAAACAAACATAGCTGTATAAAAATGTGTGCATGCATGGTTCCAACAATATTTGGAATATTTGATTTCTACATCCCAATCAATGTTTAATGGAAACCTGTACATGTTCAGGAGGATTTTAAGCCATGGTGAAAGATTTTACTAATGGTAAACTTTGAGACTCTGGTCCCTGCTCTCCTCAGGTCATTGACCAGGTTCTAGTGTGTAACGGTTGGTTCTTCGCTGCTCTCATGATCATTGAAACTCAGCAAGACAAGATCTTTGATGAAGCCCCAGTTTGAGGGAGATTGACAGTCATCTTTAGTTTCTTCCATTGTCTAATTGCACCAACAGTTTTTGCTTTCCCACCAAGCTGTTTGCATATTGTCTTGTAAATGTCAAATGATAAATGGCCTGTACTTGTATTTATCAGGTCCAGAGGACCCCAAACCACTTCACCCTACATTTATTCACCTATTCATGCACTCATTCACACACTGTAGCCTAATGAATTACACATATACAGTATTTGTCCAGTTGAAATTCTTTCCTCCCAAACATGATGCAGCCAGAGATAATTAGTAATGTTTGAGTATTCTGAAAGGACACTCTGTGACATTTGTTCAGCAGGGTACATGCTAAAATCAAAGGTAAATGGTAAAAGATATTGAATACAGCAGTGACTAAGGTCAGTTGTTAAATGGGTTTAAACTAAAGATCCTCTGAGCTTGTCAACAGTACAGTAGCTCTATCTGCCTGAGTGAGCACACTGGAAGTAAATAAATCACTGCCTTGACTGCACTTTAGCAGTAATAAATACACCATGGCAGAATCAGGCTAAGTGAAAAGATCCTTTAAAACTGCCTGTGAAGAATAGTGAGATTGTCATTTTGTCCAAACTGCCAGTTTTGTGCAGTTTAAAAAGACTGAGTAGTTATTTTTCTTAAAATGTTTACTGGCCACAGTTCTATGTATTATGTAAGAAAGCCTCTCTTTCATGCAAACTTCTTAATTATTTAGAAGTGTACACAAGCTTCAAAGTAGGTAATAGTAAGGTTATCTTCAAAGGGTTACAATGTGAAATTATTATTTTTTTGGCTTTTGTAGTTCAGTTTGTATATTTGCTTTAATTCTGCGTATGTACTCAAAATACTTTGAAAAAAAACCCCAACATAGTAGCCACATAGTAGATCTAAGCTTATTATCAGAAACACTTAGCATGGTGGACAAAGCATAGCAGATTTACTGGTAATTGAGCAGTTAATCATCGTCATTTCACTGACTGACAGCAAGGAGAGAGAAGAATTTCCAGCTTTGGCTAAATGTGGGTGTATAAATGATGCATCTTAAAAAGGCTGAGCTATGTGAATAAAATGAACAGCTGTCATGAGATGTAAAATCTGATGACATATTTTTTCAGTAAGACATTAGGTTAATTCAAAGGCTGAATATTATTTCCTAGTCTAACTAAAACAATGCTTCCCACCAGGGTGTCAGGCACCTACTTCAAGTAGGGGTTAAAAAAAAAATCTCACATTAAGGTGGAATATTCCTTTAAAGAGACTTGATCTTGTTAAATCTTACTATGTAAAAGCAGTATACCTTATATAAAGGTGAAACTAGATATTTGCACACAGGTTACATAGGAAACATTGTTTCTTCACGTTCTGACGCAGGTAAACCTTTTCCTGTTTAAGGTAAGTTCGCATTGTTAATGCAGGGGCAAAATTCAGGCAGGAGCAAAACAGGCACAGATTTTAATAACAGAATTTTGCAACCTGACAGAGAAGACACAAAGAGAGCAGAACTACAGAGTAGAGCTGCATAACGAAAGGAAGCAAAGTTAACAATTGAGACCAGGGAGTTTAAATACATAGGAGACTGAACATGGCGAGAACGTGCCAACATAAATAAACTGATTTACTAACCCTATTATCAAAAAACAAAACACCATAAAAAAACCACAAACACTCATGGATTATTTTAAAGCATGTTAGTTAGAATTACCAAAATTATTTATTTGCCAAATTCCAGAATAGTGAGGGAGAATTTTGAAAGTTTCTTCAAATTCACAAGTTTACATACAATACAGTTGATTTTAGCAATTTAGGAAAGCCAAAGTGACATTTTCATGGCTGTGAAATGTTCTGATTTATCACCCTAAACACACTATTTCCTTTAGTGACATCATAGAAAACTGAAAAATAAATAAGGCATGATATCTGGAATGGAATTGTGAGCTTCAAAATGTCTGGTTCATCCTTTGGTATAATTTATAAGTGCCTGAAGGTGTCAAGTTCATCTGTTCATATTATCATATGCAACTGGCCTTCAGCCCTAGGCCTTATAAATCAGTCGTCAAGTAGCCTGCTTAAGTTGCCTGACAACATAAGCAGGGTGCTGCTTTTTCCTGCTTTTCCTCAGCAATGAGCAATGTATACTGATTTTTAAATGCAAGGGGTCTGAGCCTGTCCATTTTTTTTATTTTTACTTTTTAAATATTGTTCATCTCAGCTGCTTGGTAGAGTTGTTTTTAGAGCAGTCAGAGGTGTATGAAAAAAATGTGTATTACAAACGCAATGCCAACATGTTTAGGCTTAATTAGGCTATACTTCTATACTTTAAAAGTAACCCAGTTTAGGCAAGACAAAGCCTGGCCCTCTTCCTTTCTTTTCTGATGATCAAACCACATAGATGCACACAGATCACGCCTCTAAATTTATCTTCCTCTCCTGCTACAAGGCTACCCTACGTAACACTTGGGACCCTGATATATTGTTACAAACAGCACTGAAGTCAACACAGAAGTTTTATGCATGCTCATAGCTTCTGAAGGACCTCTCAAGCCCTCACACACATAATGGGAAATGAACTGCAAGTTCCAGAAAACCTCTCCTGGAACTTGCAGAAACCATCCATGCCAAGGCTGATTTGCTGATGTAGCAGTGCATTCCCAATCCTCAAAAAGCACAAATTTCAAGGTTAAATGAGAAAATTCTGTAATTAAAGGAAGAAAACTGTCTAGGTTACAGATGTCTCACTGTGTGAAATGTTTTTTTGTTTTTTTTAATAAAATGTAACAATAAACACGAGACGTGTCGTTATCACTGCAGGGATCAAGTCAAAGTGTTGTGTAAGGATAAGGTAAGAGGGTTCTTTTCTTGACGTGTGTGGCTTCCTGAAGAGGATTTAATTAATGTTTCACTAATTAACAGCATGTGGATTAAAAGTGAGGTGCTACATCCTTAACATGAATCCACAACGAGTTGCTATTACAAGCTTGAGGTTGCAGTTTATTAAAACTGACACATGATGCTCACCAATTTTCACCCACAACACTGATCAGCAGGTTCAGGCGCAGTGGGGCATGTTGTACTGAGCGTGCTCTGTGACCGAACCCTTAAAAGCACCATCTACGTCTTAAAGGAAATACCTGCCATTTTCCTATATGCTTCTAATCTCAAAATCTGTCCACAGAAAATGATCTTAAATGGTTAGAAGCTGTTTCTGTCAGGAGTCACAATTAACATGCATGTATGCACACATATTGAAGAGTGGACTAACCAGGGTCCCAGCCAATATCCCAAGGGACGTAACCTAGTTCTGCTTGGGGACTGGGAGAGAGCGGCAGAAGAAACTTAATATTTATCATGTCTTCAGACCTTCCTTACAGATGAAAAACTGTTGAAACTCAAGGTCATATTTCCACTTCTTTTTTAAGTTAGCTATAAATGAATGATAAGTTAAAGCAATATTTTACCATTGTTTATACAAATCAATAATGATCAACAATATCTGGCTTTTTAAAATACATTTTTAAATAAAAAATACTTTTTAAAGTCAAACCTAAAACTGGTTTCTATAAAATAATTAAATAAAAACACTACTAAGCCAGAGGTCAGACGTCTGAAAGTATTTTAAACTGGTATTGACAACAGGAACTGTGTTGGCTTTGCAGATATTTAAGTATGTGCCTATTGTTACGGTCACTGACCTCTAGGGGGTCTCTTCATGAGAGAGCTCTCTCTTTGTGTTTCAGCTCTACCTGGCTGCTACAGGTGTAATGTGTTGGAGCTCGTCAGCCACACCATAAAGAGCTTCATGCCAGAGATGTCAGATCCCTTTTGTCCTTGGGCCCTGATCTGATGTGATCTTGACTGTGAGCTGACTGTTGTGGGGACGTGAATGATTTTGCTGTGAGCATATTGTGATAAATCAAGTGTTTAACTAAAATTGTGTTTTCTTTTCACAGTGGAAGCTGGTAGGGGTTCTCTGCCATTTTTGTTGAACTGTTTTCTCCTGTTTTGTGGTTAGCAGGGAGTTCAGGTTTTGTACTTTTCTTTCAGTTCACTCTAGAAAGTTCTTTTTTCTTTTATAGTTAAAAGGGGGTGTTTTGTTTATTGTTTTGGCCTTGGAGACCCTGAAGCTCGAAGCTTCCCTGTGTTTTTTGCCTCCTGTGTTTAAGTTTGTAACTGCACTGTAAAATAAACTGTCCTTTTTGCTACTGACATCAACTGTTTGAGATTACTGGTTTTTGTCTTACACCCGGTGCCAACATTTACCCTTAGTGGTCTCAGGGAGGGGTTGTAACACCTATGAATGGGCATATATATATATATACACTGTATATAAAGTATTTTACATGGCAACAGTATACTGTTTGCTGGAGCACTATGAGTAGAGCGTACAATATTTTATAAGAAGCAGATATGATAATTTGACAAACTTCCATGTTTCAGAACAGCTTAATAATAAAAGCAGAGATAACAATTTAAATGAAACTGTTTATTGATAATGATATGAAATCATTCTCACACCAAAATCTGCTCAGTTTGAGGTTACAGAAATATTATCTTGTGATCTTAAATAATCTGAATAATTATAATAGTAGTTATTTGCAGAAAGAAGAAAACATGTCTTTCACATCTGACTGATATCGAAATATGTGATGGATGCATGCATGATTAATAGGAAATTATATTTAGGAGTTCTGAAGCCTCTGACTTTGACACAGGAGACAAGAACTGTCACATTTCACATGTTAGATGCCTCAAAAGAGGACCTAACCCAATTTATACTGACCTCATTTAGCTAGGGATGCTGTTTGAGTCTGGAGAAGAAGAAAACAAAATTTGCGAACAAACAAGATGCGTCTGCATGCTCCGAGGTGGGAGTGTTTTCCCCGGGTCCTTGCATTAGTTACCAGGCTACAAACAGGTTGGAGCTCATTTAGCGCTGGCCTGGCTAATGATCATTGTGTTGCTTTGAACTTAATTAGTTGATGAAGAAGCAGCTGTCTTTAGAAATCCTCATCAACAAAATTCTGGGTAACAAGTGGCCTCGAGAAAAAGGAGCCACATGCATTTTTTTTTATAGATTCTTGCAGAAAATATGTATCTATAAGGATTCCTTTTGTTCAGTTTGTAAAGGAGTACATAATTGTGGTAAATCCATGAAAAATATCAGTTGTGGAAAAGGAAACACCAGCAAATAAAAGATGAGGTTTTATTTAACAAGAAAGCAAAGTATTAACATAAGGGGAGAAAATTAAACGTTTTGTTGGATAGTGTCAGTTCTGCCATCACAAAGAGAACCAATGAAAACCTCAACAATCAAACCAGAATAATGGCAATTTGCTGAGTGCTTGTTACTCCCACTCACTGTAATGATAGTTCATTTCTGTCCCAGTTTTTATGGGCTAATCAGTTTTCCCTGCATCCATAATTATTAAGGATTCAATGTAACACACATCAAGCAAGTCGAGTGACACAAATCAAGAACACCCACACACTATGTGTACTGTTTCTGCTTGATGTAATAAAGTGCTGAAAGGGAGAATTTTCATAAACTTTTAATTTATGAAAAAGTTTCTATAATAATTTTCAGCTGTTTTTGACCATGTAGATCCTAAGCACTGAACTCAGACTGCATTCCTCAATGGCCAGTGTCCTGCAACTTTCAGACATGTCCCTTGTCCTACACACTTGATTTAAATGGTGAAAGTGTCTCACTAACATGCAGTCAAACTCTAAAGAGCTTTGCTGAGCTCATATTGGAGTCAGGTGTGCTGAAGCACAGAACTGGAGGACTGGAGTTTGAGACCACTGAGCTAAAGGCAGATTATGAGACACAAGGCTCTGCTAAAGTCTGATTAGCCCCTAAAGTATCATTTGTGAGTAAAAGTTACACTCTATTGCTCTTTAAACTTTCCCTAAAGCTACTTTAATGCTGTTTTTATCTTCTGGAAATTATTTTTAAAAACAATCTAATTAGTGTGAACAAATGTAAGAAACAATTATTTCAAACAAGACCTGAAAACAAGAGTTACTAAAAGTGAATGACAAACAGCGTGCATCTACAGGCAAAATGAACCCACAACCTATTATGATATAAAGCTGGAATATGAATAGGTTAGCAGGAGATATATTTGACTCTGCGTTTTTTAATTATGGCCTCTACAAGGAGCCTGAACTGAATATCATTTATCAGCTACTGTTTCTGATCATGCTTCTGCTAAAGAGAAAAAAAAATTTTTAGAAAAAAAAGAGAACAACCTCTAATGCATGAAGTAACTCTGGCTTGGAATGGCTAAAACATGAAAAAAAACAAAAACAGGTGAGCACAGATACAAAAAATCCTCTCACAATGAGAATAATCAAATAGTAGAGATAAGAGAAATCAGAGTAGTCATAAAATCTGTTGATGAAGAAGGTTGAAATGCTTCTACCAGTGTCAGAGCATTTCTTTTAATACTCTTTAAAAGCACTTCTAACTGCACTGTGTTTGAATGGTGCTATATGAACATACGTCCTTTTCTCATAGCAACTTAACTGAAAAGCAGCTTCACACAAGCAACTGGTCTAAGGCTTGAATATCTACAAACCCACAAGAATCTTAACCCTCTTCACAAGATGTTTCATGTTCTGTATGCTCAGTTATTAAAACTATATATCTTTATATGTCCAATGCACATTAAATTAGAGTGCTGGTGGAAAACATGAGTGCCGGATGTTGTTGCTGACCAAACACATCCTTTCATGTCGTCCAGGTGCAGTTTGATTTGTGAACTCTCGCCACTGGTAATTCACGCCGTAACATTTGGAAAGTATGTTTGTTTGTCTGTTAAATGCCCACCTTTGGAAACCAGCGACTCTTTGCAGTAGCTGTGTTTCCTAGCAACATAGTTTTTGTGCTTTACGTGCAGTGCAAACTGTGCCGTGTGTTGAATTGAATTGGGTCTAAAAATTTGACAAAGTTTGATCACAAATGACATGGTATTTAATTTGAAGATCAATAATGCTGGTTATACTGATAACCATCTATTCTTATTTGGATCTCTTTCTATATGTCAATAAATTATATTGCTGGATTTTTAAATGTATGATTTCATGATTACAACAGCTCTATCTGTATCACTGATATGAAGTGTTGAACATATTGAATATGTGAAAATATACATTACTACAACTGCATTTTCATTTTGCCTAGATCTTTTTTAATTCTTCTCTAGTCTTTCTCACCTATGTGTTGTGAGTGGTGCAAACAAAAGTGAAAATAATAAAACCGGAAATTTTAGCTGGTATTTGGGGGGCACGCTCTCTGAATTTTCTCTTTCTTTTATTACTTTTTTCAGTTTCCCTCTAACTTTTTTTATTCCACTTCGAATGTTCCTCTGCCTCTTCTCTTTGGCCTCTGAACATCCTCCTCTGGGTTGTGTGCAGGCACGTACGTGCCAGTTTATCTTGCGGCCCATCTTTTTTTTTTTTCTTTTTTTTTTATGTAAAACTGGATGAAAATAAAGAACAATCACATATTTTCCCTGTTTGTCAACCTCTGTTTGAACATTTGATAGGGAAACTTCTGATCTGATTTTTTTTTTCTTCTCATGGTTGTAGTAAAACTATATAAAAACACTGTAGTTTTGTGCCTCCTGACAAATCTTTTAAACTCTGAGGTTTGATGAATTATCATGAGGTAGATTTCTGGTTCCCATGCTGCTATGGCTCTCTCCATGCACTACAATACAAGGGGTTTACAGACATTAGGATTTCCTTTTATCGCATATATAAGATTATGTCTGAGCAAAAACTCAGAGTAGTAACAGAAGTGGTGGGGACTACCACAACTATCTGGGTAGTACAGCAGTTCTTTAAGATGGAGACTAAACTCAGTGACGTTGCTGACCAAGGACTGATTTCCTGGGTAAGTGGAAGTGCACCTGTTTTTTTTTTCGTTCTCTTTAATGCCACTAAGTTACATAAAATAGCCCTAAAACCATCCCAAAATGCCCTGCTCTTTTAGCTGCAACACATAAGCTAAATGTGGTTAAAGGCTAAAGTATTAAAAACATCACCAGTGTGTTTCTGACTGACTGACTGACTGACTGCAGTAAACCCCTGAAATTCATAAACAGTTAATACGGTTATTTTTGCTGTTTTGTATAAAAAAGGAGATGGTTTAAATAGCAAAACATTGGACTCTTTGTCTTACTCTGTAAATTATCGATCACTAATGTGAATAATTAAGAATCAACTCTCCACATGGTTATTCATCTATAATTCAGTCAAAAATAGAAATCTTCCTTGAAATAATGTCTTGTTTTTGAAAATACATACCAAGTTTGTCAATTTGTCTAAACTAATTCTTATTTCAGTTTAGAGCTAATTGATCTCAAAAGCAAAATAATTATCTGAGGCATTATTATCACAACTATATCTTTGGTATGCATGGGGTCTTTTGGTGCAATTTTTCAAAACAAAACTTATCTGACTTATCTGAATATCAAATAGTGCATGTTGTAATATCAGATGAGCAGAAATGAATATCATTTATCAGCTACTGTTTCCAATCATGCTTCTGCTAAAGAGAAAAATAAATGTTTAGAAAAAAAGAAAACAGCCTCTAATGTTCTCAACATTTACTTACGGGTGTGTTTCTTCATAGACATGCAAGATCAATACGCAGCAGTGTGTGATGGGGATCTAGGACTTAATGCATAAAAAAGACTCATACAAAGCCTGCAGACTGTGTTTGGATCACAACGTCAACCCAACAGAAGGTCGAATGGATCCTATTGTTCTTGAGGGTTTCTGTGAGGCATTAGTGTTGTAGAAAGCACCATCCAAAGATCCTTCTCAAAAGCATTGGGTCATAACCAAAATAGAGACTGACAGTAAAAACATAAAGTTTAGAATTATCCTCATATCAGCAAAGAGATCAGTTTTGATCATCGTGCACAAACAGCAAAACTGAGTAACATTTAACAGTGTAAATCATTGGCTTCCATTCTTTCCCTATATTGCTTACAAACACAAAATCTCTGTTACAACTGGATCTTCTGCCTTTGTTTTGGTCTATAGTATATAAACATCTGTCCTTCTAAATTTCCCATAATGCTTCGAAATTATTTTGTGTGAAGCTAGCTAAATATGCAGAAGAATTTGCCTTCATCTTTTCCGAATATTTCTATAAATTTATGTTGCGTGGACTATTCACAGTCATCTGGTATCATCGTCAGAAACTGCTAAGAAAGAATGAAATGATCCCAAACTGATTCATGCTAGACTGGAGTTTTTCTAAATGAGGAAGCTAAACCGTGAGGGACGTCCTGGCAGGAGAATCTGATTTTCACTCCTATAGATTTATCTAAGTGAATAATGTAATATAGACAGCGTTGCTGTATCTCTGTCAAGCCAACCCCGGTCTTATGTCAGCAAAGATCTGGGTCACTACCCCCAAGTGTTTCCCACTGCTTTCATCAAACATTAACTATGTCTAAGTATATTTCTATGTCCTCGCCTCTGAAAACCCAGATGAGCTCCACTTGGAGAGAAAATACCATGCAAGGCAGCTGATATATTTCTCCATCTGCTTCAATGAAAGGAATGTATGGAAGCTTTTGCTCTTTTTTTTTTTTTTGTTTGAGCAGCTTTTTCCCGTCTAAAAATGAAATGAGATGGAGGTTTTTTTTATTTCACAGTAATTTAATCTCATTAAATATATAAAATCTAATAAACTGAACTGTGTTTGCATAAGACTACTAAGATGGCTATTTTTTAAATGGAAGACAAAAACTGTGACAGTAACAGAATTTAGAGAAAAAGATGGCGTTCTCACCGAGGTCACGTATTGTATATCCCGGCATAGTTTTGTTTCCCGGGGAAAGTCAGCCAGTTCCAGGAAGTTGTCCACCACCACTTGGCCAATCAAATCGTGTCGTGAGAACCTGTCAAAGTCATAGATGCTGAAGTGCAGCTTGCGGCTTGACAGCTCAGAATACGCCACAGGAAACAGAAACACCTCATCAAACACTGGGTTTAGAGTCTTGCGGTGCACCTTGGTTTGGTGCTTGGTTTTGCGGTCAGGCAGAAGGTAGATCTTGACATAAGGGTCTGAGGTCCCTGAGAAGTCCTTGGCAGGCAAGTCCTGGGCCTTGTGAATCTTCACAATAAGCTGCTCCAGGTCAAAGTCAAACTTTAGGATGAAGTGAAGACGACCGCAGCTGTCAGTCCGACGACCGTCTTCAGCATCTACAGATCGCTGCTTGTAGAGCTCTGGTTTTATCCGGCCCAAACCGGACAGGGAGTCCTGGCGTTGAAACTGAGCTGGGTTGAAGTCAGGATTAGACAGATTCATCTGACGACGAATGGAGTTATGCCTGTGAAAACGTATGTTAGTCATAAGACATGTCAGGTCTGACACATTTAATATTATGGAATCTCAAAGCAACCGGTGCATATAAAACTTAACATATCCTTCTTAAAATGCCAGGTTTCTGTGACATACAAAACAAAACAATCTGAAATAATTTTAGAACCCTTTCTCCCATTTATATGACAATTAATCTGTACAATGTAATGTGAGTATATGTCGAAGACAAATACCACACGATTGCCCCAATTACAAATTTCCACCGGAATGTTCAGAATGTCATCTGCAAAAACACAATTCAGAGCGCTGTGCACCTTTCGTGCCCCTGAATTTGTAGTGTCAGCATTTTGGATGCTCGACATGCAGTGGCTACGTGGGCATTGCTTCTAATGTGCCGTTTTCCTTATGTAAAATGGAGCCTGCCAAGTGGCCGTCAGTAGCATGGAGCAAGTGGCAGAAATTCGGCTGGCACAGGTTGTGTTCTACAAGTGACCATGTCAAGTAGTTTCCGGTTGGACTAATCAGTCGTGTTAAAAAACACGACCGATTATCCAGACTTGTCTAAAGTCTCAAAAGCCTGTCATTTAAAGGTGGGCATGTTTATTTCCACTGTAACTGTTTTTATTTCAAGGCAACTAAAACAAAATAGTTTTCTTCTAGCCATTGAGTTTTGGGAAACTCAATGCATTTAGCTGTACTCAATCTCTCATCAGCATTGAATTGAATTTAACACCAAATACTGAAACAAAACCTTCAGGGACTAATTTCTACTAACCGTACAGATGAGGTAGGCTCAGTAATTTGCCTCTGAACCCTGTCTCTGGCCAGAGTGTGAACTTGGTTCTTTTCCACTTTAGTCTGGGTCTCTAGCGGGATGTCAGGTGATGTGTGGCTTATCTTCAGGGCTGACTCAGGAACAGTCACAACCGAAGGGGGGCCCGATGGTTCCTTCACACAACCATCCTCGCTGTACTCCCTTTCTTCTCCGTCCACCTAGACAGCATCCAGCAACATTTCTGTTACTACAAACAGGTTGGCCGAAATGTCCATCCATCCATCCATCCATCCATCCATCCATCCATCCATCCATCCATTCATTTTCTAACACCCTTGTCCCTAGTGGGGTCGTGGGAGGTGCTGGTGCCTATCTCCAGCTAACGTTTCAGGCGAGAGGCGGGATACACCCTGGACAGGTCGCCAGTCTGTCACATGGCAGAAATATTACCTATGAATATAACTGTAGAATCAGAAACATGTTGCATAGTTTTTCTTATCTTCATCACAATGGCATTTGAAAAAAATTTAATGGTTGCTGATTGTTTCATAATTGGCCACTGTATTATGTTTTTATCATGTAAATCACTTTGAACTGCCTTGTTGCTGAAATGTGCTACACAAATAAACTTGATTTGATCTTGTTGCAAGGACAGAACTAGAGAATTGGCATATATTTAAGAATGCCACCTGACTCAGATGAAACATACACCTTATACATACGTCCTAACTCACACAAACATTTAACCAGAATCATCATACATCTGGACTCAAAATTATGTCTAAATTTGTGCTAGAATAAAGTATTTGTGTTCAATAACACACACAAGTGAGCTGTTTATTGTAGGTTATTGGTCGATTTTGAGTCTGTATCCATTATAAGTCGCATTACTAAAATGAAACATCATCTCATGGAACACCTTCTTTACCTCTGTGAGGACAGGTTGTTGATCTCCTCCCAGGAAGTGTGCCCCCTTGAGGACATCTGGGAGGAAACGGCCACTTAGTGGTAACCAGCACAGTTTCCATGAGACAAAGAGAGAGACGCTAAAGAGCGCCAGACCACAGGTGGTCACCAGTAGGGACAGCAGACTCACCGATACATCTGCAGAGAAAGAGCAGGTGTTCAGTGAACAGGCAGCAACAGCTCTGGCAGTGAAAAACGCTGGCACAGACAAACCTACAGCAGAGTTCCAGGGATGGCAAGCTGCATTTATTCAGACTGCTAAATGAGAACACAATGTGATTTATTTTATTTTTTTGTAATGCAACTATTACAAAAGATGATGCAGTCATGCAAGTATAGACCATAGACACTTTCAATTTGTGGTGTACCTTATCGATATTTTGATCCAACAAGATTATCATTGGATCAAAATACCGATAATAAAATATTGATCCTAACCAGGTCAAAACCTTATTGGATTTTGATCCAATAAGGTTACTATTGGATAAAAATACAGATAACAACCTTTTTCAAAAAAATAAAGACAAACTTGGCTAATTTCAATTCAGTTCACCGAGTGAGGTTCTTAAAATTTTTAAATTGGTTTTCAAGTCAGCAAATATGTTTTCCTTCCTTTCTCAAAAAGTAAAATTACTTTTTTAGTGTTTTGCAGCAATTTTGTTGCATTTTTATTATAACTAAAGATTTAATTGAGATTGTATAATCATGCAAAAATTTAACAAGTCACCATCTCTAACAACAGTCTTCACAACTGCAATCCAAGTGGCACTAAAATATTAAGTGTATAAATGTTGGCATACTCAATCTGGGACATCAGAACTTGTGATTGTTCTCCATGTCTGCAAAGCTTTATTTTCTTTCCCTGTTGTTTGTCTTAAAATTTCACCTTCGCTCAAGACTTGATGTCTTACCCTCAAGATAAACTTAGTCTTCTATTTACAAAGTTTGAACATGAATGGGATCTTCGTGAATCATTTCTGTGCTCCTTTGGTTATATGTTTTGGCTCATAATTCTGATGTACCATGATAATCCATTTTCAATGTTAGGTTCTCAAGCCTTTTGGAAGAAAAACAGATCTACAGCATCACAGATGCTGCACCATACTTTACAACTGACATAAGATGCTTTTCTATTAAAATTTACTTTTATATAAGACCTACCTTGAGTACTTTTTGAAATCTGAATTTTAGTCTCAATTCACATTGTCACAGCTAACGACCCAGCAGAGTTTTAAAAACTTCACTCATCTTGTAGGACATAAATTGTAGATAGGACATAAATTGATTGTAGGACATAAAAAACCTTCTTATACAACAGGCTGCTTCATGATGTTGGACTAATGTCCCATTTCCACTGACTCTCGTGGCTCAGCATGGCTTTACTCAGTTTCACCTCACTCTATTCTACACAGAACTTGTTGTGTTTTCATTGTGAAATGGATGGCTCAAGATCTGGCTTGAACCCCCACATCCATCCACCAGTCTTCCTCTATTAACTGTAACTGTGTGCATGAGCCATTTTGTAGTGGCTCATGCACACCATAAAATGTATGCACATCAGCTCTTCAGATGCACGTGCATCTGAACAGATGATTTCTTGACAATAGTGTGAGTTGACAGTAAAATTATGCTTGTGGATCTCTTTATAGACATAGTTGATTCTTTTTCACTTTTCTCTGCACATCTCAGTAAAAACCTTCTCAATTCTCCTGGCTCCATAGTCAATCAGTAAACAGCAGTGAAAACACTGCTGTGAAATGAGAAGAGCAGGTGCTAGACTGGAAATGCATTGAAACACATGCAAAGGAGGTTGAGTAGTTAACTCTGTGTGGTGGCATGGAGGCAGGAAATACTTGATGCCTGTCCAACTTTGTTTGTAAAATGTTTAGTTGTTTTAAACAGAAAGTTATGCATTACTAATTAAAACACCTTAATCAATCTAAAACAGTAAATACTAACCCACTAAAATGCTTTGGTTATGTTTATTTTGGGATAGTAAGAGAGATTGGGATAGTAAGTTTAACCTTTCATCTGAGTACAAAAGGTAATTTCATAATCATAGAGGAAGTCCTTTTTAGCCTGCACACAGGCTCACAGCTCTAAGCTTACACATACACACACCTAAGTGCTGAATATCACAGAGGCCTAACGTTTTGGAGTAACACCCTCTAGAGGGGGTGTAGCATAGAGAATAAGAACTGCAGTTTGGTTCCTGGTTTCTCTTTACTTCTCTTTACTCACAAGTGGACTAAGCTGAAGTTCCACTGGAGGAACAGATTCTCTGCATCATGACAAGTGACATTTTGCTTTGTAATTGATTATGAATTGCTTACATTAACTCTTTGAACTTATCCTGAAATTTCCTTAATTGTTTTCTCAAGTCCTTGTCCACCTAAAGAACTCTGTGTTTCACTGAGAGGCACAAAGGTGCAACAATGAGGCACATTTAATTTAAAGCCAAAAATTACAGAGACTTTTCTTGTTCTAGGATGTAAGAATTTCACATCGTTCCTGGGGTTTCCTTTTAATAAATCTTAAGCAGATCAGTTTACTTATTCATATTATGTATCTAATCCTGTTTGAGGAGGAAAGATATATCCAGATCTATTACAGCAAACAGACAAGAACTAGGATTCTTTCTTCACTGGTTAATCAAGTTTAATCAAGCTAAATTTAATCAAATTACATTCAGATTAACTCCCTGGAAATAAAAAAAAAAATCTGATTTAAACTGAAACAATTCAGTTTTATATTCATGTTTCTGCACATGGTCACCCACAAATTAGTATATCTTCCATAATCCATACTTCATTTAGACTGTAAACCGTAAAACAGAAAATTGTTATCAATTAAGTACAATTACATGCATTAATGAGTCCCTTCTATTAGTGAATAGAGTTAGTGAAAGTTCCACCATGTCATTCACGCTGGAGCTTGTTAGTATAAACCTTGTTTTATCTGAATGACGACTGGAGCTAAAGTTAGAAGAGACAGAAGCAATGCAGTAGAAAAGCATTCTGAACCTGAATAGAAAACTGTGGATGAATGTGGATCCAGTTAGGTTTGTATATATATATATAAAAAAAAAACTCTGCCATGACAAGATAAAAAAAAACAAAAACTTTAGCCTTACTGCACATCTTTTTGCAAAGGGGAGTTCACAACACATTCAGAAGTGAATGCATAATGATTGATGGATATTTGAGCTCATCAAACATGAGTTATGTTATCCATTAGCAGCGAAGAGGTTTTTCCTATTTAACAGCTGGGTAATAGAGCAGTGTAGAGTCAGACAGATGATGCTCCCCAGTACATCTTTCTTGGGAAGTAGGCTTTCAGTAAGTCATCTAAAAACCATGGCTGAGGCGGTCTGCTGAGGTCAGATGCTTTTCAGGGGAAGGGTTTCAGAGCTGAGCGCGTCCCCCTGTATATGTCTCTCTGGAAGGTTTTCTTTGCTGCTAGTCATTCCAAATTAGATTCAACAAACTGAAGGAACATCTGAACTGTTGAGCAGCAACAAAATTTGTGATCCATTGAGCACCCACAATGTTTCAAGGAGGATAATTTCCTATGTGCATTGAAAATTCTGGAAAAAAAAAAAAATAATAATAATTTTTTAAATAAAAAAGGTTTGAGTTTCCAGAAATTATGCATTCTTCCAAAACACTAAATGCAAGCAAAATATAAAGGTTATTTATACTGATATGTATTTAAATCACATCTTCCATCCATCCATCCATCCATCCATCCACAATTACAGAATTTATTAGAACACCAAGCCAACAATAGTTTTTTGTTTTAGGCACTTCTATTTTTTTAGGACTGAAAAATTAAAATACTTTACCAGATCTCTATAAAGTGTTTAGCAAGCTGAAACTCCAATGGAAATAACTTTAAATCCAGTAGTTGTGTGCAAAATGCCAGACTGTCTGACACTATAACATTCTCATAGTTCATTGCTTGAATTTTGTAATGCTGTCTTGTCCATGATAATGCCTCTAAATTCAAACCACATTATAAAAATGCAAAGATGTAGAAATTAGGATAGTCAAATGGTTTCCATAGCAACTACCACTGGCTTTGTCAGCAAAGCAGGTGGCTGTGAACGTGGAACCCGTGTGCCAGGAATAGTTTTATGCTCATTTAATTCATATTTTTGTCAGTGTAGTATGCTGACTGTTGTGAAAAAAATATGTTTTGGTGTGAGTTTTATAAAACATAATTAAACCTAAAAGAGGAAGCTGAACTAAAAAGCTCAGCATCTCAGCAGCTAAACAATTCATGATTGATCAAAATTTGGAGCAGACTTTTAAACTAGACCTGATTTACCAACTATCTGATTTACCAATGAAGCACATAGACAGCAAGTTATTCCAGCAGTGAAGAGTGGGAGAATTACCCTCTTTAATAAACTGGGAAGAGATCCAAATCAGACTGTCAGAAAGTGACATAAATAGATGCTGTTTGCACCTTTGCAAAATGCGTAATATGTATATTATATGTTGTAACGTTACGCGTTAGATGTGACTTTTGACACGTATTCAACAAGTAGTGATGGATATTTGAGCTTTGAATTGTTTGTGCGTTGTTTACGCATCAAAGTAACATGAAATGTTCATGTACATGTGGCCAGGAAGGCTTTCCATAACTTTGTGCACCTGTGGCCACAGAACAGATTGCAACGCAGGTGACTTTAAAAACATTGTAAGCATTGTGATTTCTCTTGTATTCAGTTTTGCTCTTATTGTTACAGACAATAAAAAATGACTACCTGCTTTTATTTTCAGCAGACATGTTTTCGTTTCACAATCCTAAGGGCATCGCAGTAAACATCCCCGCTGCTGCCTAGTTGATGTTTTTGCCCACTATTTTGGGTAAAAACCCCACACAAAATCCATTAGTCTGAGCCAATTAACTTTTTAAAGCCTTTTTGAAACCCGTTGGGTGTCTCTTCTTTTGAAGTCCTTTTGCAGGGTGCAATCAAGACAGTCAGGTCTCTCTATTGACTTAATTGGATTCTGTTAATCAGTAAGCTCATTCGTCACTGAAGGAAGTCAACAATTATAACTAAAAAAAGTCATAGGTTTTCTAAGTAACTGTCTGCAGTGGGGCTGCTTCTTTTTATGTGACAATAAATACGGAAATAATGGTATCAGAATCAAGGTTTCTGAGAACCAATAATAGTTAAAGGTGATCAATATAAACAGTGCAATCTATAATGGAACATTTCAATTACTTGGTTGGTTGTCATTTAAAGACTCCCAAAGAGCATCTTTTCACTTTTGGCTAGTCCAGTAAAATCATGATGCATTAGAGTGAAACAGAATTTCACAAAAGAAGACCAGCTGTAGTGTTTTACTCCACATTGTGTCAAAAGGACTGCTGCACTAAAGGTGTTTTCCTGCCCCTGAAGCTCATAAAACTTTAGAGCCCCAAAGTGAACTGACACAGCAACGGCTGCTTTTATTGATTTCAACAAATCTCCCTTTGATGAGGCACTGTGTACACAAGCAGCAGGTTTTAGTGTGGCTGGTGATTGTCTAAGGCTTATTTGAACTGAGAATTGTGATGCACAGCCAAAAAATAGAAAGTAAAAAATCCCACCCCCACTAGCTTTGGGGGTTCAATATGCTGCCAGCTCCACATGTTTAACTCTTAAAATAAAAGCACAAACGCAGCTATCACTTGAAAATGTTAAGCAAGATTTGCTTCTTCTGTTTTTTCATAAATAATCAATTGGTTTACCAGTACTTCAGCTGGAGATAAGGTAAAAAACAATTGTATTCAGCTCACAGTCATTTCCCATAATTACTCAATCTGCCTTTTTTTGTGTAAGGCAAAAAAGTCAGCCATAGAGTTTTCCAAAATTCAGACAAATACTGTAAGTCATATTTTTACATTTTAGTTTCTTACATCTATTTCTTATTTCGTACAAAAAGCCGTAGCCAATATCTTTACATTTAGGCAAGCACATTGTTTAAGACATTTTAAATTGATCTTTACTGGACTCCAAGACAAAACTCAATCCCCATTATTTGCTTATCTATTGTGTGTGGTTTTATGTCACGTATAGTTTTAAGCAACAAGCAGTGCTCCTGCATATTGGACAGCTACATTTTAAAACAACTGCCTGGACATTATTTTGGTGATGAAAAAAATCTACTTTTTCCCTAGACACCCTTTACAATTTACAATGTCTGTTTTGGTTGCTGCAGCTTCCTCACCTACTTTATATCTGCTTTTCTCAGACATATCACTGTCTGTGAAGAGAGAGTTGCCTGGAGTGCAACTACAACACTAGATTTAAAATTTTATGATGTTCATAATAAATCAACAGCTTTTTTCTGTAAGTTTTTTATCCATTAACTGGAACCACAATGATCTACAACACAAGCTGATCCATCAACAAGTCATATCAAAAGTGAGAGTAAACATGGGAACATTCAACTAGTGCACCACATGAAAACATGTTCAGAAGGAGCAATACATGACCTTACTAGTGAGGCATAATGCACTTTAACCCCCGAGCAAAACTTTACTTATCTTCCGTAAAGTCAAATTATTCCCTAAACTGCTACCTAACAGAATTTGCTTACATTTTTGATTGTCAACACTACACCTCATTATAATATAAACAGTTGATTAACAATATACCAGCTAAAATGGCATGTTTCTGGTATTAGATTTTGTTGTTTTTTCCGTATTCTTTGTAGAGGATTTTTTTTTTTCCATTTTTGTCTCTGTGGTAAACACATAACAAATCCTGACTGAATACCATGGTCCCTCTGCCTCTCAGTAAGATTCATTATCCATCCATTACATTGACTTCCAATGAGTTCAAATCATCTATTATCCAATAGATTGCACAGCCACCTTTACCAGGAATAACAAGGTTTGCTGCTTTGTTTGAAGTAATGACTCAGTTTGAGAAAAGCTTCAGCTGCCATAAAGATGACATCACAGTTGCCTCTAGAATACTTTGAAATACAGATGAGTATGGCATGTTGGTAGTTCACTGACTGCAAGATATTTAGGTTCTATGTCCTGGTTTTATGCAAAACAAGCCCAAATTATCAGCTCTCCATCTGTTTTCTCTACAGTTGGAATAACGTGCTTCTGCATTAGCAATGTGTTTAGTTTTCCAAAAACAGACTGTACTATGGAAAAAGTCTTAATCTGTAAATGTATAACCTGAAGGTTGCTTCTTATATGTAATCAAAGTTTTCTGGCCAATCGCTGATTACAAATCTTTCAAAACCCGACCTGCTGATTCCGATCTTTTTTTTTTGTCTTAAATGTTGTTGAGTTGGCAACAGTGTGGTGACTATTGTTGACTGCAAAAGTGTAGACATGACATTTTTTCGGTCATTCAGAGGTTCCGCAACAAACCATAGTGGTCTATTTTTTTAGTGCTTTGTTTGAGCTGCTTTATGCCATTAAAACTGTTCTTTGTGCAGATTCTGTTTATGAGCTCCAAAGTAGGCCAAAGTGCTCTGCTTTGCTTTGAAATTTTAACATCACAAAACTGCACAAACTTAGCTCTAATAGTTTATTCCATTTGCTGGAATCTTTCACAAATCAGGTTTCTGTATCTGCAGGAGACATGGACAAGTCTGAGGAATGTTCATTTGATGTGGTAAGGAATTATGTACATTTGTCCAATTCTTCGCTAAATTCTTCGCCATAATAATAAGACTGACAAATGGTTAATAACTCCTGGATGGAAACGGTAACATCATTGTTAATAGAAAAGGCTGTCTGCAGAAATGTGTGGCACTTTTCCTAACAGTTTTGCAGGAGCAAACCAGGATTCACGGAAAGAAGAGAAACACACACAGGTAGTTGTGTGGCGCATCCTGAAGTGGGTGCGGTGTCCCTCAGGTGGTCTGTGCTGTTCTATGACAGGAGTGTGCGGATATGAACGGTTCAAAACCACATGACTGCAGGCTGACTGGTTTCAGAGGGAATATGTGTGAGCCTATAGAGTGACCAATTAACTTGTGAAAAGAAACCAGAGTACCAGGAGAAAACCTACCCATATACAGAGATATTCTCCACACAGGAATCCCTGGCCTGAATTTGAACATTGGACCTTCTTTCTTTGAGGCAACAATACTGACAACTACTCTGGCGTGCATTCCATAAACTTCCTAATATCAGTAAATGATTCAACCTTATGGTTATACTGTTATTCCAAGCAGATAAGAAAGCCAATGATTATGATAGAATTGTTGTTTTCTGCAAGGTCTAGCATCATGTACAGACCCAGGTCAAGTTGCAGCCTGTGGCTATCTCATTAAATGCTTCTATTTCCAATTGGAACAATCTTCTATGCTCAAAACATGTTTCAGTTCAAGAAATAGTTACAGCCCAGTCAGTTGCGGGTCAATAACAGGAACATAGAGACTGAGGGAAAAGGACACAGCAACGTAAAGGTCTTTGAATGGCAGTCATGTTTTAGAAGTACATTTACAAACAGCTGAAAGATAAGAGCTGTACATACGTTCATAGACATTTTTAAGAGAGAAGAGGTGAGGAGAGAGGAGTCATTAACTTTATGGGGTTCACTCAAGAACATCACCAGAGGCTTGAAGATTTCTAAACCAAATATCCAATAATGTCATGTTGCCGAGCAACAATACCTCCAAAATGCAATCAAGGGTGTAATGAAATCAAACCTGTTTCTCTTGGCATTTAATCAATCTCCCAACTCGGAGACCAAGAAACGAACGTGATTTTGCCTTTCAACATTTAAATTTCAACATTGCTCTCATGTGTGTGATTTGGTTCAATCTGTTCTGCTTGATAGAATGTTAAACAAACTTGTTTAACACTTAAAATCATCATTCTGTATAGTTACAGATGCAGCAAGCTACACGTTTGAGCACACAAGTACAGTATTTATGTTATTTCAACATAAAAGGAAATATGGTACTTTTGGCAGTGCAAATACTGCCAAACGTTTTAATCTGCAAAGTGTTACAGATTAAAACTGTAACACATACAGTTTTAATCTGTTTAGTTTAAGTCACATTAGTTACTTCTCCAGCAACAACCTTCCCCATGTCAAAGTTTGATGTTTTTGGTCTCAGTTTGTTATTCAAAGCCTTATTTATTTAATTTTATAACTAGTTTTTGTCTTAAAAGATCTATAACAAATAACAAACGGAACACTGGTAAGTGTGTTATATACCAATATACTAATAAGATATACTGGTATTTTACTAGATACCAGTATATCCAATAAGATATACTGGAAAACATCCATCCATCCATTTTCTGACATCCTTGTCCCTACTGGAGTCGGGAGGTGCTGGTGCCTCTCCAGCTAGCGTTCTGAGTGAGAGGCGGAGTCACCCTGGACAGGTCGCCAGTGTGTCGCAGGGAAACACAGAGACAGACAGGACAAACTACTGGAAAACAGTTGGTCTGTTTTCTTAAACAGATTAACTGTGGCAGCTTGACTTATCTTGTAACTAGATAAGTTACAATATCAGGTGGTGATGGTAGAGCATTTTTAAGGCCACGTGATGTTATGGGGATTTCAGCAAATGTACCAAATTAAAAAAAGTACTTTGACATGCCACTAGTGTAACTGTATCAAACATTGAGTCTAGGACAAGGCTTGATATAGTCAATCATTGAGGACATATACAATTCTGGCAGATGGTTCTGAGTGGTACAGTGATCTAGCATTGCACATAGTGTCCAGACACCGTCTTAGTCGGTTTACTTTTCTGTATGCTGCCATCAAAGTAACACCGACCTAGTCAGCTATTTGAAAATGTTCCAATCAAGTGAAAAAAGAACAAGCCTAGACTTTGAAAACGATGCTGATTGGACTCAGCAAATTGTGTGTTTTGTGAGATGATCGTAGCTTAAATCGTACCTCAAATTTTGTAACTGCAGGCATTTTTTTATGTTAAAAAAAAAACGTTGAACAAATCAACTTCAGCAGAACAAGTTGGGATCATAAAAATAGTTCTGATAATGTTGTATCTCCTCTCCAAACAGAGAAACTGAGCAAATGCTTGTGAAAACCATCATGGAATTTGCTTTGCACATTATCCTCCTGAAAGAAGCTGCATCAGAAGTCTGAAATAATCACACACAATTTAGGGAAAAGCAAAAAGAGACTTAGCCACTGAGTTTAATCATTTTTACAGCCACAGCTTGAAAACTATTCAAGAACATATTTATAGAGTACAGTAAACAAATAATCTATTTTAACCTGGGAATGGTACAAAATTTTCCTAAATACTAAAAATGTGCAGTAATTGTGATACTAGAAAATATGGGCAAGAAAGCAGACTTTGTGATTGTGCCACCAATCTTAGCACCCACAGCAGGCGGCATTGTGAAGTTCCATCAAGTAGCAAGCGCCACATAAAATAGTGGCACAGTAGTAATACAGTTTTACAAATTTCACAGCAGCAAAGACACATTCACTTTTCACAGTATACAATTGACCACAGATTTTAAATGGTTAATAAATGGAGTTGGGCTGCATACAACCGTTCTACAATTTTCGCCACATGTTAAGTGGAGCGGTTAGAATGTATTGAACCGATTCTGTGAACTGGTTTGGTTTGTATTGGAAGTTTCAGTATCGACTGATTATAATCTGTGTGGCACAAGTACAGAGATTACTTAACCGATCAGCTAGAGCCAGAATTCTTGCTTGTGTGAATGTATCAGTTATTTTACACAGTGAAATGCAAATATTACTTTGGACACATTGCAGTTTTTTATGATTGTTGTTCAATATCTTTTCTTTATACAATAAAATAAGCTACTGTTGAAAATGCAGATAGTTCTTCTCGTTCACTGAGAGAAAATTTCAAAATCAACAAACAAAATTTTTTCCAAATTCTAAATGTTTTTTTTCTTTCCTAGCAAATGGAGAAAAGCTTTCATCCATTCATTCATCCATCCATTAACCAGCTTATCCATGTTGGGTCTCAAAGAAGGGCGATTAGGCATGCTGTTGGTCAAGGGGTAGGAAGCTGCATCATACTATTGCACTATTGGCAGTAGTTCGGTAGTCACAACAGCTTTCGCAAGGAGAATAAGACACAGAAGGTCATTGCTGAAGAAACTGGACTAAGGTCTCATGCCAGGCTTCATTGACACAGTAAGTCTTTTAAATTAAACTAAGAGAAACTGAGTAAAAACAAAAAAGCTGTTTTCAATTGATTACATTCCTTATGAGGGGTTTAAAGCCATCCAAACCAACCTGGCCCTGAGCTATAAAAAAGTGATTGCCCGCTATGTCTAATGATCTCCCCAGGAGCTTGCAGTTCAGAAATTTAAACATGAGAAGTTGTTGCTGGTAATAGGTTTATAGAAGTAGAAAGAGGTCATTTCAATCATTCAATTGTTCAATTTCAATTCTATACCCAGATTGATATAAAGCTAATCAAACATAAACTGTTTTAATTCCCCTCATCAGCTTTTTTTGGGGATTCACTGATTATAAGTCAGGATCATTTTCAATCAATTGTATTTTCCTAATATTTATATAATGAAGCCTGGGCGCAAATTCAAACTGGAAGACTCCTCCTAACGCTGCCTGCATCATCCAACCGGTGCATCCTGCTCATCACCGTCGACCAATCAATGCGGGTCCAAGACACATCACGTCCTATCACCGTCCAAGCTCTTCCGATTTCCAGCAGAGCTCAACCCACCACCACCCCTTCACCTCCACTCGCCACCAACCTCCACCACTAGTGCAGGGCCCCCGGGGGATGACCTTCCTATCAGCTTCGGGAATGCTCATCCGAGCCAATCGCAAACCTGGCGATAATCGATGTCCTCAGCCGGGGCCCGAGCGCCAAAGATTTAATTCATGCTTGTTAATAAACTCTTCTAATTGTCTTCCCTTTCTCCATCTGAGTCTCTCCAGATTGAAAAATCAGTTTAACCAAACTGTTCAATAAACAATTCAAATGATTCTGTTCCACACCCAAGACGCAAGCAGAAAATCTATCCTTTGTTGTGACTCTATTTTTTTCTGTGAGCCACTTATTTGGGCCTCCGCTGCACAAGGTCCACAATGAGACTCTTACAGCTGCCAAAAGGAGAAAAAAACTGAAATATTGAGTATCACTGCTAATCTCCAGCCTCTCCCACAATGATCAGAGGGAAAATTGGTTGTTGGAAATCAAACCATGTATGTGCGTACATTAATAGTAGTCTACAAGAGGAAGTGGGTCATACTGTCTCTGGGGAAGCAATCTGGTAGCTTGAACCTTCTCTTCAACACACACGTTTAATAATGGATTGTAAAAAATTTAAAGGGTGTGCTTGTTACAATTTAATAAGGGGGAAATAGTCAAATGAACAAAACGTGTGGACATGCACTCGTCTATCAAGTCCATCAGTACAAGTATTTCCATTAACTTTTAATAGATTAATTTAGATATATTTCATGGTGGTTTTAACTGCAGAATATTTTTACAATTAACTTAAATTTTGTGCAGACCAAACTTCTCTTATGTTAGGTAAGTTAGAATTATATAAAGTATTTCTATTTGCTAAATAATGACAGAGAGGATATGTCGGGAATCTATTAATGTCTTCAAAATTAGAAGATCTAATTTCATCTTTGAAGGATTCTGTCCACAGACCCTTGAAGTTCCAAGTTAAGGTCAGCAGCACACCATTCCAACCATAAACAGTGCTGGTGGCGCACCACTTCCCTCTCGTCACCCAGGGGTTTAAGACATGCTTCTGCAGTTCAGACGACAACAAAGTTGACTATCAAACTGCGACTTAAGATGTCCTAGTCCCAAGAGCATAGATGGACACCCTTTTGCTTGAACATTGTGTTTGCTATGACTCCACAATGAGCACAGAAGTCCAATAACAAAAAAAAACACTTGGGTTCATATTGAAGGGGCCATTCCTCCCAACCACACGCCTCCATTTCTCACCATCATTGCCCACATGAACATTGAAGTTTTCCAGCAGAACAAAGAAGTCCCAAGGAGAAGTGCTCACCAGCAACCTCTCCAAGGACTATAAAAAAGGGTGGCCAATCTGAACTGCTGCTAAGACACATAAACACAAACAGAATTTAACGCAGAAAGGTTGGCTTAATGAAAGATGTGTTTAATATCTGCTTAAATGTTACTTTAAGGTACTTTTTATCTGAGAAGAGTCTCATTGGAAAACATATTCTTACCAATTTAATGTGACTCTAAAGAGGTGTGTGTATTTTCCAGACACATAATGCCACTTTATACCACAATCAAGTAACTGTTAACTTCAATTGTTATAAAAAATACTATACATCAAATATGACTCATACGAAATTTGACTTGGCAATTTAACATCTTGGAATTGGGTGTCTGTCTCTTTAAAAATTCCCACTTACTCTGAAACTCTGACTTCAGACAGTCATCACAACATCGCTCCTCTATTCACCCTTTAAAAACATTTTTGCTAGCTTTCCACTTCTAAGTAGCTCATTTAACGATCTCAGCAGAGTTCCACCAGATGTTTGCTAATTGCTGCTGGGTAGTCTGAAGGAGCTGAGCGGGGGAGCTGTCGGGGAGGGGTGCTCTGTGATGTGGAAGTTCAGTATCTTGCAAACTGCAGCTCTGAAGAAGAGCTGCGACTCAAAGGCGGCGTTCAGTCCACCCAGGCGTTTTGCGCAGCTTAATGGTTGCCAAAGGAGACTAAAGGATTTATCAAACCCGCATGAAACTCCAGATATGTTGTTGATAAGGGAATAACATTATATCAAGATGTAAAGCTTGACATAATACTGCCTCTTTAAAAGAAAAACTAGGATTGCATTTATATTGAGAGCCCCATTTTGGTTTTATATCAAGCAGCACCCCTGGGTTGTACAATAGATTTAAATTGAATCCTAGAGGTTCACACTGCTGATCTTAGTGCTGGGACTTGTGATTGATAATGGGTGGGGCTGCTTCTCTCTCTTTCTCCCTTTTCCAGTCTGGCTGAGTGAACAGCAAATAAAACCAGCAGTTCTATCCAGGTGATGTAAAGGAAAGGGTTGCTCAGATCTAAAGTGCTTTAAAGCCAGTGGATCTAAAGGATCTGAGCAACAAGTTTACAGCTTAAACTTCTGAATTGCTAGTGAATTTGGAACATGCAAAAACTGTTGGTGTATGTTATTTATTTATTTATTTATTTACATCAGAAAATCAGGGGTTGCCCTCCTTTCTTAAACTGACCATCGATTTAAAAAAAAAAGAAATTCAATTAAAGTATTATTCTGCGATTCAATTTAAAATGTTAAAATAGCAAGTAGAACAGGTGTTTAAATGTTACATTTTGTTTCTTTAAAGAGGAAAAGGTCCCTCGCATCATAATGCAACGCAGCTGTTGATATATATATATATAATTTTTTCTTTTTTCTTTTTTTCTTTTTAAAAAAGCTTCAGTCTTGTTAAAACATCTTCTCAAATAGCGCCACAAACTCATTATTTAATGACATAATATAGCCTTGATTCTGACTAAACAGTAACTACAGTGAAAGGCTTTGCATCACAGAGCCTGACCTGAGTCCGTGTAGCGCGGTCTGGCTAGGTCCCTGAAGTAGTAGATGAAATCCAGACAGTTGTCGTCCTGCACCTCTCCCTTTGAACACAGGTCGGAGAGCAGTTCCAGCGCCTTTCGACAAATCTCATCCTCTCTTTCTGCAGGCATTGCCTCCCAGCATCCTTCTGACTGCTCCGGCTGATCCTCTTTATCCCGCACACGAACACGCACCCACTCGGCCAAGCGATCGCTCCGTCTCACAAAAGCAACCGCCGGCGTAAATACGCACGACAGAAAAAGAGAAAGATCACCAAATAGTTCCTGCGCGCTCGGCGCATTCGCGAAATCTGCTGAAAGTCGGTTTATCCAAAGTTGAAGTGAGTTTGAAGGGAGGGGAGACGCGCAAGGTTTAGGGTGAGATTTAAGAAGTTTTTATCTATAAAAAAAATTAAAAATAAATCCGTGTTTGTTACGTTCACTAGGTATTGCTGTTATGCACCTTCGTTTTCCTCTGATTGCTTTTTTGTGCTCGTCGCTCAGCGATGCTTCTGAATCACTCCTTCTACAGGCTTTAGCTGCGCCAGTCAAGGTCCCTCCTGAATGAATGCGCTCCTTTCACCGCGCTCACTTATTTCTCAATGCACTGATACAAAAAGGACAGACAGGAAGTTCAGCCTCCATCAACACTCCCTCCTCCTCCTTCACCACCATCACAGAGCCATCCAGAAAACTAGCGTTGAAAAGCCCCAGTCCTTCCTCTTTCAAAGGTGCATCTCAGTGAATCATAATATCGTAGGTTAATTATTTTATCTAATTCAATTCAAAAAGCTGAAGAAAAAAAAATAACACTTGATAATATTTATTCAGTCAGATTATTTCTGTTGATTAAGGTCAGGGGTCTGCAGCTTTTACGAGCCAAGAAAAAAATTATTGTAGGGAACAATATTTATTTCTATTTGTAGGTTTAAAAATACAACATAGAGCTAAAATAATATTACAAGTACTTTATGTTGCTCAAATTGATAAAACCTGTATTAGCAATTTATATTAGCAAATTATATTTTATATCATAAAATACAGGATTTACAGGTATTATAAAATATAATTTTAAGCCAAGGCTATTAGTCGTCATTAGGACCTTGTTATAGGTGAATCTGCTGATAACAAAATCCCAAAATTTGTTTGTCAGAAAATATAATTATAAATATTAAAGTTAACAATGATAACTTTATTTTTTATCTAGTGTATTGGTTTCTCCCTTCAGGAGAAACCAAAGCGAAGCCTATTCAAGAGATTGAGATTTACAATGCATTTACTGCAGTTAGATTCAGTGCTTCAAGAGCGCTACCCCACTCTGACGAATCCAGGACATTGCTTAAAACTGTCACATTTCATGCATCAAGCCAGTCCAGAACCAGAGACAAAACTCTTAACAGGGCTAAGTATAAAAAAAAAATAAAAAGGTCTGCACTGTTGCTCGGTGATGCTGAGCAAGTTTTGTGTTTCATCTGGAAGCCAATGTCGCAGAGTCGAGAGGAAGAGCAGAGAGTCATGGGAATCCAAGCACCTGTTTTAAGTCAAAAATCTCTAGTCAGCATGTAAACACGTGGTAATGAAGTTATTTCGGTATGCACTCCTGGGAAGCACATGTTAAAATGTAGTAGGGGGCCTAAACACCTGAGAAGGGCCGCATGCATGAGCCTGACCTTTACTGAGCCAAGTAATGAAGGGCAAGAACGACAGATAAATGTCACATTAAAGCCGCAGTAAAGGAAGCTAAGAAAGGTCTCCCTCTTCCATCTCTGCTTCTTGCTGGGGATTTTGGCTCTCATTAGATTAATAGAGGGTCTTTAAACCAACAAAATTGACAAATAACCACAATGAGTTGTTACTGTGGTGTACATATGTGTCTTGCATTAGTTTTCATACTGTCTGAACTGCTTCACATTTAGCAACTTTACATATTACAAAAGAAAGTGAGCATTTGTTTAATTGTGTCAAATGAGAAAAAGGCAACAAGTTTGCAGCTGGCATTACATTGTGAATTAGAGTTCAGAGCTTCAAAAACAAACATAACTCCACAAATATCTCTTTGTTTTAGCAGGATTTTTGTAATAAACCTTTACAAATTACACAGAAATGCTACATGATTTTCACTGTTTTGTGTTCAGCCCCATTCTTCTGATGCAGCTAAATAAATTTCAGTGCACCCAATTAAGCTAAGTTGCCTACTAAGTGGACAGGGAGTAATTATTGTATAAAACAACATGATTTTAGGTCCACTTCTCAGTTGTGTTGATCTATCACACAAAGCCCAAGTAAAACTAAATGTAAGTTTGTTTGTATCATGATAAACAGTTTATGGGGGTGTGAATACTTTTACTGTCATGTAGGCTGTTGTTTTATAAGGTTGAAGAACAAAGTTAGAGCAACACAGGCGTTCCGCTGCATGATAAGGGGTTTTAAATTAGCTCTTTATCTCTTAAGTGATGAAAGATAATTGCAAAATAATGTAAACTCATACCAAAAGCCTCATATTGTGGGAAAAAAGTAAAATAAATTCCTGACAATTCCTTTTGGTGGAAACTCAGAGTTATTGTATTTCATATATTTTAGCCTGTACAGCATTAAGGTCTTGGGTTCAGATCTCAGTGGAGGCCATTCTCCTTCAAGATTGGTTGTTCTCTATTTGCTTCAGTGTTTTTTGTTTTTTTTTACCATGGCTGTGTACTTCTTTCTTTCTGCACTGTACATTAAAAAGCCTTGCTTTTAAAAATAAATATACCTTCTACTAAAGGGAGCAAAATGACAGCTTGGATTTGCATAATTGACATTTCAAATAACATGAACTCACTTTAAAAATATCTTGAAAAAGATAGTAAAAAAAACAAGTTTTTAAAAATGCTGTTCTACCTTTTAGAAAAAAATGATATTTTTTTGTTGGTGTTGGTAATTCTAAAAAATATTCTCTTTAATACATAAAGCATGAGGAAATAATTAGGCCAATTTAACTCATGTACTGTTTGTTGTCTGCAATTAGAAAAAATATTGAATGACAGAGAGTGATACAGTGAAACTGAACAACACAAGTTTTCTAATTCTCTATTGGACCAAACAACATTTCAGCTGCGTTTAAACTACCGGTAATTAATTTTCCACATAGAATTAAATGAAAGATTCTGAAATTAGAGGCTTCAGGGAAAATTCTATGGTGGCTCAAAAATGTCCAAACATCATGTGGCTTTTCCTGAACAGCTCAGCTGTGAAAACAAGCAGGTCAAAGAAGAATAAAAACTCGCGGTAGACTGCATGCATAAGTCAAAACGTAATATTTTCCCACCATCATGCAAAAGGTCTCCCAATCTCTTTGATTGTAAGGATTTTTTTTATCCACTTTTTCCAGTGATCCTACAGATTTTCTTTCAGATTTAGTTCCAGACTCTTGCAAAGTCATTCAAAAAAACAAAAAATAAATAAATTAACATTTTCCTCTCATGCTTATGGAGTCATTTATTTGTTGATTTGGAGACATATAGTTGGACTTACTGTGATGCTGGAGGTTTGGGGTCAAAACTGGTTTGTTTTTAGAACTATTCATATATTTTCAGAAACTGCTTTGATTTGATGGATAAAATAACATCTAGGCACACAGCTCTTCACTTAAAAATTCTGCATACTGCTGTTTCATACCTTCAAACAAACCATTTCATACTGATGCAATCAAACCATGCAGTGTCAGCTTAGTGTCTTTATAGTTTATTATTGTCAAGAACTATTGAGATAATCATCAAAACACTATAGTCTAAAGAGTAGCTTAAGTGCATAAAACTTTGCGTTTCAACACTTTCCTATTTCTTTTGGTTTAGATGTACATTGAGATTTAAGAAATCTAGTGTATTATGACCCGTCCTGCTGGTAGATATTATTTTCTTGAATTATAAAATCACATTCTCTTGTTGTAAATGCATGAGCAAAATGTTGAGAAATTACTTTAAATAGTCTGAGGCCAAAGCGGGTGCAATATGTCCCCAACAGTGTTTGAATTAACTGGTACATCTCACAGCAGACAGCAGGTATGAAGCTATCAAAACTACAAAGGCGTAAAGCTGATGAATTAGTAGCACTCCTTTTCAAACAGTGACTGAAAATAATTATTTTCCAAGCTCCACTGATAGACTCCATGTTGCATGCAAGGATAAGTTATTGTTTAATATGTAAATGATAATGCCACAATTAACACTGGGTTTTGTTCCATTTAAAGCATGCAAGTCCACACTGAAGTATTTTTATGTTTTTTACAATTCATATTTGTGTGCTGCATGTACCCCCACCTACTGATGCAAGTAATGGGCTTTGAGAAGCTTTAAGGTGGTGTTTAACTGACCATAGTATGACAAATAATTTAACCACAACATGTTTAAAAAGTTGAGCCTGCTGATGCTTTGCTCGAACCTATTCAGCAGTTTAGATAGTGTGGGAGTGTGTGTGGGTGCCTCTCGGACTCTGTTTGTTTGAATCTTGGTGCACATTATGTGTTCATTTCCAAAACTCGTTCTGATTGTGTTTTCACACAGCATGCAGATGTACAAATCAGTGCACCTGCATGGACCAGTTCTCTCCAGCTGTGTGAGTGTGTGTGCTTCCTGTGAATATGTTTGACTTAGCGTCATTTGGGAGGATACTGGCAGGGCTTGTAGCCAGCAGCCCAGCTGGCTCAGGGGAACTGAAGGCTTCTGTTCAGCCTCCACACCAGTCGCTCTGTTCTTCAATGCTCTTCACAGAGCAGAAGCTGCACATCAACTTCTAGCTGAGGTTAAAGGGGGTTTAGATATCCCCGAGCTCAAACCTGTTCTCGCTAAACATACAAAGATAGACAACTGTTTTAAAAAACAAAGCACAACTTTCCCTGAAAGAACCTGAAACTGAAACAATTTAACCTGAACTTATGCAATATAACTAAAGAAATGAAAATGGCACTGACATAAAAGATGCTACTCTTCTGGACTTTTTGTAGCTTTTGTACATCAATTTCTGCCAACAAGTGATCTCTGCACTTCACAGTGGGTAGAAATGTGCTTTTTCCAGCATTTTGACCCTCACTTCCTCAGCAAATTGCTCAAGCTGCCTTGGGATTGAGATGTCTCTTCTCCTCACTGCAGTTTCCTAGTCTTGCCTTTGAAATTTAACAGGACTAAGATTTGGTTCCATGGAGGGACATAAATAAATCAGTATATATATATATATATATATATATATATATATATATATACATTTTTAAATCAGTACATATACATTTTTACATTTTACCATTCTTGAGTGTTTTTAATTATCTGGGGAAATGATTGGAGAAACTCATTAGGAACGCCAACTCTTCCGTAGGATATTCCTTTGATTCTGGGCAGTTGGTGTGAGGCAGGAAAACTCTGGTAAAAATAACATCACTCTTGGACAATGTTTCTTATGATATCATTACATCAGTGGAGAGCTCCTTGAGTGATAGGCTGTTGCATCCTAAATGCAGAAAGAAGCAATATCCCAGATCATTCCTCCTGGCAGCTGTTAGACTGTATAACAATCACAGATCCCAACAAATCAAGGAAGTTTATTTTTTTTTTTACTATTCTTGCCATTCTTGTACAAGAGTATGAAAATCTGTGTAACGTGCTGATTTCAGAAAAAAAATATGAAAAGCTCAATTTCATCAGTTACATTGAATACATTTGTATAAGAATCTGCTTTTGTCACAAATATGTAATTTTTCTTTTCCCATTCTTTATTATTAATGCTTATTTTATTGTGCTTGTCTGCATGTTTTAATTTGCATGTCCCTTTGCTGCTGACACAAGGAAATTTCCACAGTGGGGGACAAACAAAACATGCTGTTGACCTATGATGCAGTGATTTCTGCATCATAGTTGGACTTCACTGAACGCTCCACAGATTCAATGTCTCCCTGCTGTTCCTTCAAAACAAAACTGAGCAGCCTTCATGTTTGACATTAGCAATGGGGCTCTTCTCTTTGAAAGATCGTCCATAAGCATAAAACTGCTGTGAATCTATTGGGTTGTCAATATGCATTTTGTCTTGCGTCCATGGGTTTTCTGTCAGTAGCGAACCCCTCCTGAGTCGTCGGCCATTGAGCTCATTACTGTTCAAAATGTGATGAATGTTGCAGTCAGAAAGGGAGGTTGTAGTTCTGCTTTAATGGTTTTGGATGGTATCCTTAACTTGATTTTCTATCTTTTTATCTTTTTTGATATCATTGTGTTGCACACTCAAACAAAAGTGATGTCGAGACATGCGGTGGTTGTAAATTTTCTTTACTTTCCTTTTTTTCCTGAAAATACAAACAACTCTCATAAATCACACGTGCGTCACACTATGGCTGCCATGTTCTACTAAGCTTACATTCTTCAACACAGAAACTTAGCTTAGCTGTCTCAACTGAAATAATCATATTTCTGTTATTAATACAGGAATGTACATTTTGTCTTACAACTTCATGTCACAAACATACATGGTAACTTTTTCCACTACTTCGGCTTACCTGAAAATACAAACAACTCTCATAAATCAGACTTGCATCACACAATGGCTGCTATGGTCTACAGAGCTTGCATTCTTCAACACAGAAACTTAGGACCCAAGGCTGTCCTAAGCGCCTGTTCAAAACTGATTCCTTTCTAAACTAATTTCACTCTCAGCCAGAATAGTTACCAAAATATATATGAATGTTCAGCTTAACATGGACAATGAAACACAGTGCTTTTTAATAGCAAAACTAAACAAAATATTAATAGGAAAGAAAATAGAATCATATTTTATGATTGTCTTTAGAATGTTGATGTTTTATTTGGAGGAACAAAACAATCCCATCTTGTGGCGTGTGGCTCTCTTAGACCATTAGATAAAAACAATGATGGGGAACCAGTTGCATGATTTCCCCCAGTATATTATAGGCCTGGAGGCCCGCCACGCTTTACAAGCCCCACCGCCAGGCTAAGCCTTTCTTGGTTATGCTTTTAGTAAAATAATAATAAACAAAAAAGAAAGCAATATTTTATTTAAGCCGGTTTGCAACTTAGGTTTACCCTAAGTTTGCAACCCTTTCTCTGAGCGTTTCACTGGCGGAGCAGATTTGTTCCTAAAAGATGTTTATAGAAGATAAGTTTATAGTTTATGCATTTAAAGCCAGACCAATCACATTGCTGGTGCCTCTGCACGTTGCCTCACGCGCTGCTGCAGTTGGATGTCTTAAGTTTACCTCAGGCGGATCCTGCGCGCCTCCTTTCACTCAAACTGGACATAGGCTGACTTATATAGATACCTACATCGTATTTAACTCATGAGGAATTATGTTTCTTTCCAGAGTTTTTGATCAAGGTAGGAGTTTAAACCCACTGCGTTAGCTCTGGTTGCGCAGGTACGTGAACAGCAGGAATAACTTGTAGTGTCGCTTTCAGAGGTTGAGCGAGTGGTGAGAGTGATTTATATTTGTGGACAAAGAATTTTGTGCGGCTTTTCCATCTCAACACCTTGCCCAGTGCCCGGCTCTGTCTGCGCTGATAAAGTTTATGTATGTGGTCCCAGTTGGTCGGAGCGTTAGTGTTTAACGAACCAGCGCTAACCTCACCATGGAGGTTCAGCCCGGTGAGGAGCTTTTGCGCTCGCCACGTAATCACGCACCACGCTGGTTTTATATTTATATTATATAAATTAAATCTCCCGTTTGTTGCGGCGGATTTAACTCGTGCAGGGCAGGTCCAAGGCTGCATGAGGTCTTGAGCTGAATTTGGGCCCCTCTTGCTGCTAAAAACATCAGCACCTCTAACAGCTTCTGTGTTAGATTTAATCTGGGAGAAGGGGAGTAGTTTAATAGGCCAACCTAAAAAGCAATAAGTTATAATTGCAGTTTACTAATTTGTATTTGTGAACAAACAGAGCTCAGTCTCAAAGATTAAACTCACAGCATCAGATTGTTGCTATGGTAACAAAACAATTTAACTATGAATATTTTTCTTTGAACTTTTACAAAGTAAACTTTCCAGCTTCTTAAAATCTTACATATAAATGCTAATTTTAAGTCTTTTAATTTATGTATGCTGAAACCATTAAATCAAATTCAGCAGCACTGATCATTTCAATAAACAAATGTTACATTTATGTATCTGTGGTCTGTGTTAAAATATTATCATTTATGGGCCCCTGAAGCCCTGGGGCCTTATGGAGCTGCTGACTTAATTTGGATTAAACAAAAGTGCAAATAATTAACATTCATTTTTATTGTGTTTTTTGATTTGTTGTTTTTAAGACTATGTGTGGATTTAAATATCGTTTCACTGGCAATGTCTTCCCATAGCATATAATTACCCAGTAATATTTTTACTTTTCCTGTCTACTTAACATCTTTTAATACAAAAACACGGTGCACCACTGGTGAGCCGCCTCGGCACCCCGACCACCGGGCTTAGGGTTTCTGGGTTTCTGGGGGAAACCGAGTTGCTAATCATCTTTTTTCACCTGTGATGAAGGAATGTTTGAAAACAAACCCTATTTTGCTTTTGGTCTGCTGTTGTTATACTGTAACTTCTTTTTAGTGTAGCGTTATAAGTTCAGAATCGAATGATATCAATAATCATAATAACTGTTATGATAACTGTTTATGATATTTACATTGATAATAAATGCTAAGCTATGTGAAGCTTCCTGCCCCACTGTAGTCAGTTTGGTAAATCAGTAGCCAGACTATGCAGAACAGAAAGAACATAAAGAGCCCACAGGACTACAGTCTGAGGTTGTGTTTTCCTCTGTCCATAACCTGTTGAGGTTGGACGCAGTTCCATGAAGCTTATTCTTTGATAATAATGACAGCTTTGGTCAAAGGAGCCTGATGCTGCATGGAGATGGTCTTTTCACCTTTATCTATGACATGGATATTCTTTCCTATCTTCTCAATCATTCCTCTTTTTTCCTTCCTCTGATTTTGTGTGTTCAGTTTGGTGCACACAACAATACCACAATACCTAGTAACATGCTTGTGCCACTTAGCTAATAAATAATACATTAATCAACAGTCTGATTGACAGATGAAGAAATTAAAGACATCACTTTTGCTAATTTGGATAAACACCTATAATCAAATGTTTAGTAGTCTCAAAACTGGCAACATCCAAATCTGTCCACTGGTGAAATGCACATTTTTGATTTTGCATGTTGGTAAATATATCATAGAGTTGCAGAGCAAAAATTAACTTGTATGTTTGGAAGTTGAGATGCAAATGTTGTAGGAAGGAAAAAACAAAAATAAGTTGCACCACGGAGGATGGAAGCAAACATAAGTGTGTGGCAAACAAGAACGGATCAGGCAATAAACAGTGAGAACAAACTGACTCCCAAAAAAGACAAAAACCTGGGACTATATATACACCCAAAGGCTGACGAGACACAAGCCAGAATGAAAGTAGATAGTAAAGTGATCAAAGACACACAAGAGGAAGAAACTGAAATTCAAACAGGGATTATAAACAAAACTGTAAAATATCACATTTTTTATTAAACTAACATCAAGGACCAAATGAAAAATTGATTAATCAAAGCGTTGAAATATTCACAGAAGAGCTTTTTAAAATATTGGAAAGGTAAGAATTTACAACATGTCTCTGCTGGTGCTGTGATTTTGTCTGTCTTGTTTTGATGAAACTGGGCTAAACAGTAAGGAGGTTGTTAGCAGTGTTGCCTCGAGGCAGGCTTGGGTTTGGTACCTACATTACTCACATTGCAGTTACATACAAGGGCAATGTAGAGTAATTAGTTACCAAACAGTCCTGAACTGAGGTTGGAGGCCAGCATACACGGAGAAAAGGAGAAGGGATAAAATGCAAACGCCATGTAGAAAAGACAAGTAGGATTTGCATCCCGGGGCTACAAACTGCAAGACAGCAATGCTAACTGTGCAATCATACAACCCCCTTCCACAGAGCCATCACAAAATGACTTAATAGTAATTTTCACAAACCCAATTAAGTGTTACAGCCATAGATGTCTGAACTTCTGAGGATAAAATTAGCAACTCTAAATAACTATAAGTGGGGGAGAGTGTAACATCTTAAACTCCATGTAGAGCAGCTGATGAAATATAGAGTGATACGTCATACATTTTTCGCATATGATGGCCATTTTAACCAGGACTTTAATTACATTATCCTAAAATGAGCCATTTTACTTTCTAAAAAATGACTTGAACAAAACTACTCCTTTTTGGTTTATCTATATTTATTCAGTTTGGGATAACTGTATAAAAGTTAGTTGATATTAAACATTTTAGAGTCTAGGCACATTGTGTGAAAAGAATGTGTTATACTGAGAAATTTAAATTGATAAAAAGGGATTTTGGGAACTTATATGAATGTAAAAGATATTTATTCTTTTATTTTAATTTTATTTGTAGCTTTTCCAGTCTTCTGCTGTTTTAAAAGTAATTTTCAAGGCTTTCTATTAATTATGTATTTCATCTTATTTGGTTAATTCCACTTTTTATGTCCCATACATAAAAAGTACACAAAACTTTAAACCTGAACATTGTGCCATGATTACATGTCAAAAGAATTGTAAAAAAAATAAATAAAAAAAAACAAAAAACAGTAAATATTTGGTTTTGAAGTTGAACAATGTTCGACTAATGGACATTTAGTCAAGGGTCAACGTTCAAGGGTCTTCTCAGACTACTCTACCTTCAGAGTAAAAAGAAAATGCCCTCTTTTTTTTTTCATTGTGCTTCCTCAGATCTCACATTCTGCAGTCAAATGCCAAGACCTTCAAAACCTCACTTGTTTACTCATTAAACTCCATTCCTGTTCTTCTGTTCCCTTCTACATTAATTTTTCCTCCCTTATTCATGGTTAGCCAATAAGTCAACAACGATTTTGTTTTAACCTGAAAAGAATCTGACTGCAGCTGTATGTATGCTGCTGAATAAGCATGAAGTGATGTCTTAACCCTGACCATGTTTGTTGAGCAATTTTTATGCATGAAAGCAGCAATATTAAGCTGATGACTTTAAAATATAAATAAGTACAACAAATGCAAATCACTCCATCTGTTGTCTATGGATCACATAATTATTTTGGCACATACCCTAAAATTTACATAAATGGAGATATTCCTAAGCATTCAGCAGAAGGTAGATCTTAATATGTGGATGGGTTTCAAGAACATACTTGCACTTAACCCAAATTGATTTTGAGGTTAGCGGTAGCTTGTTTTGTATGTACACCTGCATCTATCCACAGTCAAGCCCTTAATTTTCATCGCACTTTAAAATATTTTTTTTCTGTTCTGATCTGCAGAACAGAAAAAAGTGTGCAGGTTTTGCACACTTTCACATGTTTAGTTTGTGGATGAACAGCCAATGGTAACCTCACTGATTTCAGTCAAGGTCAGTGCCCTTCATTCCTGGACCACAGTGTTGATTTCTGTGTTACTGTTTTCAATAAAGGTGAGGATTTTCTCAGTTGATGTCACTCATGTGACTCAACCAGTGACGCCTCCTCCTGGTCAGTCAGTGATCAACAGTCTTCTAAAATCCCATTAGTGGCTCGTTTTGCCATGCTTGGAACCACAGCTGAGTAAATACTGAATAATATCTAAATCAAATAAACAAAAAAAAGCCTCAAAACCAAGAGGTACTTGGAACATGGAACAGCTTCTGGACGCTGTAAAGGATTTTGAACAAAGCTTATGGACTTCAGGCACAAAAGAGTTGCAAATATATTTTTTTAAAGATAGGCTATGGTTGTATGTCTTGTTTGTTAAACACTCAGGCGTTTAATTTCCACTGTGAAAACCAACATCAAATAAGATTAGTTGAGACTTCTGAACATCTTATGTTTTTATTATTTTAGTTGAGTTAAAATGTATTAGTTAGGGATGACTTACACTTTTGTTGGCAAGCACAACAGTCAAACAAAATGACATACTCAATACCTACATTCAACTGCATTAATAAAATCAGCTAACCTTAAAGGAAATATTGATTTAAATAAATAAAACACATAGATTTTTGCTTTCAACTGTGGAGGAACAGAGAAAACATTTCTCCTGCTCATCTTTCTGAATGTTTTAGCACTTGGGCTCTCAAAAGTAACCTGATGGATGCATGGATTGAATTATCAAATCAAAGTGAAAAGGTTGGGCATCTACAGCCACAGAGTGCATCCAGATCGCAACATGCAGACAGAGGGGAGGGGAAGCATCGTGAGACAGTCATGAAATAAAACCTTAAAACATTATTATTTCTATTTATTTTTGCAAGTGTAAAGGAAATAACAGCATGTTGTCTCAAAATTGCACTACAGTTTGTACAAATATTGATGGAAAACATCAATATGTCATATATGACATTCATTTTTTTTTTTGCATGGAATGATCACTCTGTGGTATCCATAGGTAGTAAACTTCACATTGTTGCTTTTGTTGACCAGATCTAAAATATAAATACAGAAAAATTAAAAATACATATGTGCATTGCTATTTGATATACTACATAATGCTGGAGTTTGCAAAACAGCCAATTCAGAAGTGCCATTTCTTTTCCTTGAAATCGGATTACCTGCACATCCCAGGAGCAGAAAAAAGAAACACTCTGGATGTTAGCTTCTGTAGTAGTGCTAAGACATTTTCCACTGTGCGTATTAAAGCACATTAAAGTATGTTTTGTGTTTGAACTATTAAAATAGGCAGTTGTAAGTATTTTTAGAGGGGTCTGAAGGATTTGCATATTTCAGCTACTCAGTTTTTAACCACATGTGTGGAGTTGTGGATAGTCATTTCCGTTTTGAAGAGGTTATTTCCTAAAACTTTGGATATGAAAAGTTAGCCTAACAAATCTTCTCAGAAGAAATCATACAGTTTCTGAAGCCATTTTATTCACAAACACATGTGAGAAATCAACATTGTGTCTGCTTCAATTATAATAATGGCCTCATTTTGACAGTTGAGAGGATTTTCTGCAGATGATAAAAAAGCAGATTGATCCTTCAGCTCTCCCTCGTTGCGGCTGCCAAACACACTTCCCAGATCAGAAATCATTAGGAACATGATCCCTCGCGGAGAAACACAATCAGAGCACTGACTGTGTGGTACATACTCACTGCTGTTATGTGCCATCTTCCCCCTTCAGTTCTTCGGCCTGTAATAGAGTAGAGTGCTGTACCACATTAATGCTGTTGGTCTGTCATGCAGCATTAAATTATTGATGAGTAAAACAACACCAAATAAAAACAAGCAAAGACTATTGAACTCAGTAAAGACCTTCAAATCATGTTGCTTTTACCCATTAGGACATGCAGTCTGGTAGAGGTGAGAATGATTGTGTGTGGTCTGAGTCAGCAGTGAAATGTACTAAAACTAGAGTTTGAATTGAATTATGAACCTTAGGATTATTTTTGTTTCTGTTTGTCGGGTCATGTAAAAATAATCTTACCTGGACAATAATGAAAAATGCAGAAACTCTAAGTAAATAATGAAGTCTATAAAACAAACTTTTAAGTGTATTAAAAATACATTTTTGGGAGGACATCCCCCACATTTATTCTAATTTATATGGTGAAATTACAAATAATTTAGTCACATCAGGTGCACTTCATTGGAGGTTCAACATTTTGAAGTAGGTTTTCCCACATTGCCATTGAACCGGAATACAAATCCAACACTTTTGTTTCTGTTCCCATTTTGTCATCAGCTGAACTCATCCAAAAGGAATAGAGAATTAAGTCTATCAAATATTTTTCACAAATCTGTCTAAATCTCTGTTAGAGATCACTTCTCCTTTGCTGAGATAATCCAACCCATCTCTTAGGTGTGTCATGTCAAATGCTGACTAGTCAGCATGATTATTGCACAGGTGTGCTTTTTTCTGGTTCATTGAGCTCCTGATTGTGGATGTCTGTGTTAACACCACGGTAAGATCGAAAGAGCTGTCAGAGTCATTCAGAAAAAATAAATAGCAGCTTATGATTCTTAAGTATGGTCTGGCTCAAGGACCATAACAAAATAAAAATAAAAACATCTAGCATTGTGCCCCATGATCACATTATACTTTCCTTTGATATGTTGAGTATATAGGGAAAAACAGAAACAGAGAGCACCATGTGTCCCTGATTTGGATTGCAGAAAGAGTTCAAAAAAGGTCAATTGATTGTGTCCCAGATGAGCCCCCAATTTGTTATTGCTGGCAGGAGAGACAGAGAGAGACTGTCCCATTTAGCACCAATTTACCTGGAGCTCTGTGCATTCTAACAGATACACCAAAAGGTTGCATTGCTAAAAAATACAGGTAGAAGCTAATGGAGCAGGTAGAAATTTGCTACCCTATAGGATAAAGTTGACTGCATCGGTGCACTGTTCAGGGCTCAGTGCTGTGGAGTCTAGTATTATCCCTTTACCGAGATCTATTAGTTTTTCTGCATAGAACCATAGAAACCATTAAAGCCTCTTTGTTTCAATTTTGCCTTCTGCTAATTTGAACAGCAGCTATATCCACTCCACATGTACCAGAGCTTTTCCCTGCATCTGTCTGTTCTGCAGTTTTGTCCATCAAAACCTTTAGTTTTAGTTTTTTTTTTTTTAACATTCCTTATGTTTTGCAAAATCTGCCACTGGTAACCTGTCCAGGGTGTACCTTGCCTCTCGCCCAAAACGTTAGCTGGAGATAGGCACCAACACCCCTTCCAACACCACTAGGGACAAAGGTGTACAGAAAATGGATGGATGGATGGATGGATGGATGGATGGATGGATGGATGGATGGATGGATGGATGGATGGATGGATGGATGGATGTTATTCTCTGATGTTTCCAATAAAACAATAAAACTTGCATTTAATTGTACACTTGTGTGTTAAAAATACAAAAACAACTTCTGAAATTCCCGGAAAAGCTCGAGTCCGTCTGGACATTTTCTCCAGTGTCTGGCACACACTGAGAATTGAAAGGTTCTTTTTTTATGCCTGAGAGAAATTTTCTAATGTAATCCAGACAGGAATTGAATTAGACTTTCCTATTAGCCATTCCCTGACTCGACCAAGACATCTGCCTTTAATCGCCCTTAATACAATAAAATTATCTCTGAATCTTTTCAGTCGGTTGTCTTCCTTTTCCGTCTCCCTTTGAGTGCGGCTCTACTTTGGGATTCTCTTTTTCCCCTGGATGCATTTCTCAATTTCAGGTCTTAGTTCTTCACTGTGTTGATATTAGGCACAAGTTTTAATATATTACTGAGGAAAATATTTACCGTATGTTTTTTCTAGTGATTGATCACAAATTGAGCACCTCTCTCTTCCTAAAGAGCAAAGAATTTCCTTTTGTGTCACATAAAATACGATTCTCTGCCTGTCTGCTAATAATTTAAAGAAATAGTATTAACAGTCCTCTTAGGCCTCTTTATCTACAAATTATCAAAAAGTGTGGACTGTCTTTTGCTTAATTTGGCAGAAAATTGTAAACAATTTGGTTTCTTTTCTCCTGTGAATGACAGTACTCTCACTGGATTGCATTTCCTTTAAAGTCAACAAGTCAGAGTAAAATTACTTGGCTTCTTTAATGTTTTAGAGTGTGAGGAAACTGTTTTGCAGAAACACATTAAGGAGAAACAAAATGTTTCCTTATCTGGAAAGCACATTCTGAATGTTAACTGAATTTCAACTGTGTGTTGTGAACAGATTTCTTTCATTTTTCCCAAAATGTTGCTGCCGGACCGAGCTAGCTTCTACAGCCACACTCTACTAAATAGGATGCTTTGCACAGACCACTTCTGCACGAACCAGTGCAGCAGACTGTTCAAGCATTAATATCATGAATTTGCAAACACACCTGTAAGCTGGGGATTTTCAGAAGAAGTTAATGATGCCTTTCCTTAGAAACACAAGCACTACGTTTCCCTTTCTGCACTGGTGAAACAAATTGTTTAAAGAGAAGTTTCTGAATGTTTTGCCAATTAAACTGAAGTGGGGAAAGGGAAGTAGCAGTACACAGGATTGAAGGAAGCACTAAGGCTGCAGAGTCCGGTTAAATAAAAATTAAAAAGGCGTGCAGTCGGAGGAAATAGGCTCTGTTTTAATCACAGTGGAACCCTATTGTACGCTGCTGAGAAGATGGTGACTCAAATTTGAGACTCTGATTCAAGTTAAAAATATAAAAGACATCTGACTTTACAAACAGTGGCAACCTACTTGATTTTAACTCTTGATGTGAGACTTGGGTCTAGTTAATGGTTTTGATCTCATAATGAAGAGGAAACAGAAGATAGTGTTTGAACCACTCACTGCAGCTGCTGTGCATGTTTTACTTTGAAAGGATGTCCTTTCACTCTATGTTAATTTTGAACATTTTTACCATCTAGAATTAAGGACCAAAGTTTCATATGGAAAATAGTTGCAGAAGACAACTATTTATTAATGTCAAAAATGAAAAAAATATTATTAAATGGTCATACTTTAGGCTTGAGCATAAACAAGTTTTGGAATCTTAAACTATAATGATGCAGAGTTAAAAGTGCTATAGATAAAAATTTTAAAAAATGTTTATTTTACTCAGCAGAGAATTTATTTGAGCATACCCCCTCAAAGATTTGGGACTTGGACACAGCGCACTTACTTATGTTGCATTGCCTGCTGTCTGTGTTCACTTCATGCTTGAAGGAATCGGAGCATTTGCTCATTACCAGGGTGTGGTTTCCTGTATATTCACAGTGGAACTCTCAGCTGCTCATCACTGAGAGTGCTAGGATGACCAAGATACAGTATCATCATACACATATTATTTGTGTTCAGCTATAAGCTTCTGTTTGCTTTCTGTTGCTATTTAGGCATCCATCTGATGATGAACATAAATCAACAGATAAGCATCCTTACAACAAAGGACTGAACATTACATACCACTAAAAGTTGTTACATAATTTGATTATCTTTTTATAAATATAATATACTTCTCTTGAATCAAGTTGATGTAACTGTTTCAGAATGTGCTGCATGTCTGTGAAAGTATAAAAAGCAGTAAGGGGAACAGAAAATAAGGAGGACAAAGCATGTCTTCAAATTTATACACACCTTCTGTATTTGTTAATCAGATGAATTTCAGTGTGAGTTTTCTGGCAAAAAAAGGTACAAATAAAAGTCAGGCAATAACACTATATACACCAAACAATAAGTATCAACATCTAAATTGCCCTCTGTAAGTTCAGCTTTAAAATCAAATAGACATACATGGTTAATATTTGACAATGCTTGACAACTACTGTAGATCCACAGGACAAGCAACCATGCATTTACACACTCACACCTGAGGTTACAGAAACCAGTGAGCAGTCATGTTTCTGGATTGTGGGAAGAGGCCGGAGTACCCAGAGAGAACCCATGTGTGCACGAGGAGAACATGAAAACTCTATCCAAAAGATCTGAATCTAGGACCGTCCTGCTGCAAGGCAACAGTGCTACCAACTGCACCGCTGTGAAGTCCATGTATTTTCCATCAGAATAAAGTGTAAGATGTAGGTTTACCTTGCATAGTAGCATGAAAAAGACATGGTTCCACTTCCCACTTAAATTCGACTGGGAAAATAACCTTTTTGTGATAGAAAGCAACCCGTTGTTCACACTGTGATTTGCAACTCAGCAAAAAGCTAGAAAGGTCACGCAATAAAGCTCATGGTTGTGTGTTGATGTTCATATGGTACATGAGGCTGTTGTGCATTTGTAAAGTTGAGCAGTGATCTTACCATTCCTACCTTACTGCAGATATATGGTGTTAAATCTCTTTCACAGTCTCTATGGAAACCTACAAGATTCTACTGGGTGACGAGGTACTTTTTTTTTTTCAAACCTTTCATTCAAATGCCACTCATTTTGCAAAACATTGCACCTTTGTGCATTGTTGCTATCATATTCTCCATATTTATCATCTGATTAAAACCATGGTGTTTCACTTTCTAAAGAGGCTTCCCCTTTGTTTGACAATAGGAAAGTTTCCAGCTTTGACAGTTGCATGACACAATCATTTTACTTCACACACGTCTGCAATATCTGTGCTTTCATAACTCTGCTGCAGAGATGTGATTGCTGAAGGTGTTGTTCCCAACATTCTCATATTTTAAGAAATGTGAGGTAAAGGAAACCTTGGAAGGTACATTAGAACTTAGAGTGAATAAAGAATAAAATGGGTGGGACAATAAGACAGGAATAAAACTGTTTTGTTGCTTACTTCAAATTCTTAATATTTCTGAAGACAGATTTATAAGTTATTACTCTTTAAAATGAAGATTTTCAAAGATGTTGTGAGCATTTCTGCCAGCTGTTCTGTTAGTAATGTTAGAAAATTATCTGCAAATTTTAGCCCCACAGTGTCACAAATTTATGAGGATGATGCAGTGAGCAGAACACTCTCCCAGACAATGTTCGGTTTGTAGGGCTGTCAAGAAGGTAGAAAATGCAAAAGTTCATGTTCGGCAGGATATGTATTATGCAAATAACAGCTTAGGGCAATAGTGACATGATGAATGACTTTTAAATGTTCGGTATAGGTCATTTTCTCTCAACACTGACTCAGAGAATGACAGGCTATGATAGAGGATTTTTCTTTTCTGTGACTACTACAGTCTGATAATGGTATCCTCTCAGAACATTTTTTAATGAGTGTTATTAAAGAACATGCTTAATAGCAGTCCCACAAAACCTACAATTCTCTACAACACATACACAATGTAATACATAAATAATTGACATTTGTCCTTCTGACCATTTTAGAAAGCAGACTGGCAAGTTTGCTCTTTTCTGACACAATAGTTTGTGTCAAAGCAAAGAGCCACTGCCATACAGCCTGAAGCTGCAAAAGATGTTGTTTTTTTTTTGTTTGTTTTTTTGCTTTTAACAAAAGGCATTGTGAGAAATATGCTTAACAGATATATAACTGTGATGGCAACAACAATTATCAACACCTTTAGGATTAGCATAAAGAGGCATTTTAGAGCAAAACTAACACCCATCTTTCCGTCCATCCTTCCACACACGTCCATCAAGGGTCAAACAGCATTTGTGAGAAAACTGTCCACTGGCACAAGGAGTTTTAATACCATAACCAATGTTGTTCTTGAAATAACAAGTTGAGAGATAGGTTATTTTAGTGCATTTATATTGTCACAAATAAAAAAGAGACTACTTAGGTAGAAAAAATGAAGACTTTTCTATGCTTCCATCCACTGTGGGTCTGTTTCAGGCATCTTCTGTACCAAGTACACTGTTTAAGCAGTTGCTTGGAAGAATGGAAGTGCTTATGAACACCTGTGGAGATCAGTGTAACAGTGCTGGACAGACTGAGGATATGTGTGGGATAATGAAGCCAATTTCAGTTTTTTCAGCTTTTTGCCCTCCAAATTCAACATATGAGGTTTAAATCTTGCCCTGGACTCTTTCTGAATGGCATTTGTATGTTCTCCCTTTGTCAGCACTAAGGCCTCCTCTCACAAATTAAGGACATGTATGTTCGTTAGGTTAATTAGTCTGTCCAAATTGCCTTTTGGTGTAAATATAGATTCTTGTTTCTCCTGTGTGTATCTGTTTCCCCTTGTAATGGACTGGCATCCTAACCATGGTGTATCCCACATATCTAACATAAATACCAGCCCCTCACAACCTTGGATGGATAAGACTGTATATAAAACAAAGGCTTGGACAAATTAATAGGATGCCAGTCTGTTAGGTCTCCCAGCGTTTGTTCTAAAACATGTTATGACTCCTGTCGTAAGTGCTGTGTGTTTCTGTTTTAATATGTAAATTTGAGTGGAGATGACTATAAGAAGAGAGTTGCAGATTTATCCCGACTAGCCACACCTTGGTTTATGCAATAACTCTGTAAACACTTGTAAAAGTCCTGATAAATTGAGGAACGCTTTGAGGAACTGATAACATACAGCATTTCTAACAAACCTCTCTTCCCACTGCAGGACCTCCTGTATATGAATCCACATTCTACCTGGAGACATTTTAGTCTCTGCATGTGGCCTTAGTCCACATGCCCAGCCTTGTGCTTGCTTTCTGTCTTCATGAGATCTTTTCAAAATCACTTTAGTGTCTTCTTTCAGACATGCTAAATTTTCTGCCAAAGACTGTTCTTTAGTCTCATATTTTGTCAATTTCTTTCTTCTATGCCTTTGGTACCAATTATCAGCATGAGGCTTCTATACTTACTTTATTGTGAACTTCTTCTTTTAACATGCACTAATTGATTTTATTGACCACTTTCAGACATTGCAACAATACAGAGGACCCTGTTGCATCCTTATCTGAAAGGATACAGCAAACATTCACTAATTAGCACATTCAGTAGACACAAGGTAGTTGACGATTCATCTTTCAACCCAGTGAAATTAAGTCAGAATTATGTACTGTTTTTGCACCTTTGCGTTTACCAGTTGCTAACCTTGGTTGCCATGTGGCACTGCGCAACTGGTGAACAGATAATTTATAAGGTTTGTATTATTGAAAACAGCTGCCTGTTGCAGATAAATACAGAGTAAATAAGAGCCTTGAGCCAGAGCCTTAACAGAACAACTGCATTTAATCAAACATGAAGGCTTATTGAGGAGGACCAGAGCAAAAAAAAAAGTATATATAATAAAAATAAAACCCAACATAGATAGAAATCCTAACCTTTATCAATAGTTTTAGGATTGTTTTAAGAAATTGCTGAAAGTGAGTTTGAAATCAGTCCATACCAGTGAAACACACATATGCGGAAAAAATGCAAGCAAGCAATTATGGACTGAGTGACCTAGGCTCTGTAATAGAACAGTCATTTTATAATCAGAAGGTTGTAGGTTTGATTGCATCTTCCTTCTGTCACAAGTCGATGAAATTCTAAATTGTTGGTGTGCTGATTCAATTATTGGCCAGATCTTTCTTGAAAAAAATATGTTTAATCTCAATGAGACCTACGTGGTTCAATAAAAGTTACATACATTCATATAAATGTTCATTGGTAATTTAGGCCTAAGGCCTAGGGATAAAGATAAAACACAGGCAGGTGATCTATGTGATATTGACCAGAAGGAAAGATGTGCAGTGGATGATCACATTTGGAGGTAAGTAAACCTGGAAGATGTTATTTGGGCCTGATGTAGTTTCTAAAGAACCTTCTGGTAGGATCCATGTACTTTTTTAAATACATAGAGGTACATGGAAAGCACTGAGAGCAGATACAGTGACCTTAATTACCACTACACAGCTGACAATCAGGCACCAAGTGGCCATCCCTCAAATCCTTTAAAGCTGAGAGCTTGATTAGATGATTGGCCTTTAGGTGTGTAGGAAGAACAGGGCAGCAGCACTCAACAAGAATCAACAGTCAAAAGGAGGATGGGGAGAGCTAAAAGGAAGTAAACAAAGAAGAAAGACAACCATCCCAGGATTATGACAGTTGCATGACGTGGCAAAATAAGTGGATTTGTCCTTTCAGTGCTTCATCAGCTCTGGTTGATCCTTAGTGTATTAAGTTTCATACCTCTGGATAAAAGACCTACAAACTAAATAAAGATATTTGAAAATCTGTGAAGTCACTTGTCCAGCAAAAGATATCTTCAAGCCAGATGACTACCTTGAACTTCAATTGTTGATCATATAATTGCAGATAATTGCACAAATAAAAAATTACAAAAATAAATTTGTTTAATGGAAACACCCAAATTTCACAAAAATATTTTTATGCTAGGATGAGGTGGTTTTTTGGCTGTATTAAGCATATTTTGTGAAACTGCAATGGAAACACTTTTTTTCACATCACACGAGTCACATGATCAGCAACCGGATGTTGCTACTGGCGAAAAAATGAAGAAGATGACAAGAAGTGGCACGGTATGATTTTGAATTACTTATTGTGTGGAAAAATTCATTTATATGTGGTTTTAATTACCTAATGGAAACACTGCAATTGCAAAGTTATGTTTTTTCGATTTTGGCGGAATATCAACACATTTTTGTCCACTGTTTACTTTTATCCTTGCTGTTTAGTGCCAGTCCTGCAAAATGTGATACAAGTGACCCAGGTGAAAAAATGTTGATGCGCTTGGATAAATCCTTTTTTTTTAGAACAGGATCCATCCTTTTTTCACAGTGAAATCCTGCTGTGAAAAAGTATTCTATCACCCAGCTTTTTTTTGTTTGTTTGTTTAAAATTTTACAGTTAATGAAAAAGCTGCAGCTCTAGCTATCACATCGAAAGTAAAAACTTTATTAAAGTTAAAGAAGGAGGAATAAACTGCAGGTTAAATAACTTGCTTGTTAAACACAATGTAGTAAAATCACTAGTTTCTTTGCATAAAGATATCTTTTAGAAGATGTAGCTCTGTTGTGTCTTTATATGTTTGGTCTAATTACATCCTTTGAAGGTTTGTCGTGTTCATGCCTACAGTGCATATTAACACTCAGATCTGCAATAAATGCTGGCTTTAGTAGTTGAATTATCAGGATTGGAAGAGTAAGACTTGTGCTTCTGACAATAGAAATACTGCTGGGAACGAACAATGGCTTGCACTTGTGTTAAATCCTAATTAATTTAAATACCTGGGGTTGGCATGGCATTCATCATGGCCTGTTGCACCAGGGAGCATCCTGCTAATGAAATTTTTAAGAGTGGAGCCACAGGAAGCCTGGCGACCCTCTGAGTCTGAGAGAAACAGACTAAGTGACAAAGTGAGGGAGGACAGAAAGGAAAGGTCAGGTAGTAATTGTGAAATATTGTTCAAAACTAAAGGAGCTTTGGTGGGTGGAAGATGTTTCTGTATGTAATAGGAAATGTGAGGTGGTAAACAGAGAATGTAACAGTTTTGCAGTAAATTCGCAGGTTGTGATGAAGACTAAATTACAATCTAACAATGCAAGTGCTATCAGTTCTAAGCAGATGAATCACTCAAAAAGACACAACTATAGTAAAAATAAAACAGAAATAAAAAAATTATTTAGAAAAGGTGTGGTAAATATTTAATTTACCAAAAAACTAATCCACAATAAGCTAATCAATCAATCAACGGGTTGCTTTCCTACAGATTCAGCTTGGATGCAAATCTCACTTCAGCTCTCCAACTGGCTTTCTCCCATTTACTTGGATTCCTCCAATAGAAATTCTACTAGACCAATCAGCGAACAGAAGTTCTGAACAATCATTTTGATTTTCTGTGGTGTTTTAGAATTGTAGTCTGCTTGTAGTTTTAGTAATGACAGCGGAGGAAGTGAAAGAAGCAGTTCAGTCCATGTTGGCCACGCTTCCAAATGTGCAATTAACACTAACAGCCGCCTCATTCAGCTCAGCACTTCCCTCTTCTCAGTGGAGGATGGTTGGTTATAATGCAGGTAAGTTCAGGTAGGCTTCACACAGTCAAACTGTGTGAAGCATTAATATGTAAACTGGTGCATTAATATGTATGTCACCTTTAAACGTTAGCGGTTGGGTTTAATTTAAAGCTTCAACAGAATCCACCGGTCCAGGAAGCAATTGTTTCTCAACAACTGGGTGTCCAGACCTTCTGTAGGAAGCAAAACATAAAACAATGGTCTGGGTTTCCATCCATCCATCCATCCATCCATCCATTTTCTTTACACCTTTGTCCCTAATGGGTTCGGGAGTTGCTGGTGCCTATCTCCAGCTGCGTTCCAGGCGAGAAGTCTGGGTTTTAATTCAAGGCTAATTATTGACCAGTATGATGCATGCTTTCTCTGAATTTACTTATTAAAACATACTTATAATATACCTTTTTATCTGTGGTGTCCATATTGAATGAAAGACACAACACAGAAGATCAAATCTACCTGGAACAACTAAAGTTCTGTGCTTCACTTAAATGTTTTTTGATGTTGATCCACAAAAATATTTCCCAAGAGTCTTGAGGATCATTAACATGTCATTTTTTGGAAATGTTTGATGAGTCTGCAGTACATTAGATCTTCTGGGTTCTTGTGTAGCCTCATGGAGGAGTCGTTGATGTCCCTTGAGTGTAATTTTGATAGGGCGGGCACTTTAAGGAGAGTGTATCTTCCTTTCTGTTGCAATTGTGGAAACTGGCTCTCACTTTGGTTCCCTGGAGTTCCAAAGCCTTGGAAATGACATTGTAACCCTACAGAAAACATGATCATTACATTTAATATGCAAAATCATGCTCAAACATTGAGATTTCACCCGATCAGCTCTGCTTGTTTTGCTCTCATTTGGAATGCACTGTTTTAGGGCTACATCATGAATATGCAAATTAGCTGCTGTTGGCCACGCCCCCCATCTCAGTGTTCACATTAGCACCTCAGAGATGTGAAAATGGCTACAAAAAAGTGGTACAACCATACAACTTTGACCCCGAGTCAGACTTAGAAGCAGAAGAAGTGGAGCCTCCTGAACAACCATCAAGCCAATCAACCACTGAAGGATTAAAAGCTGTGGATCTGACCCACACTCACATTATAGGGAATTCAATTTCTAAGTATTCTTCTTCGCTTCGGGGCAGTGTGCCGCGATCTGAAGTTGAGCAGCTGACGTCAGCACAATAATTCAACATGGAGAACGTTTTTTTTCCACAAATCCAACCTTTTTTTAATTGCGAGACTAGTGGGAAAACACTTCTCAAAATGTAAAAATAAAAAAATAAAAAAATGAAACAATGTCCAAGACTCCGACATGTTTTCACAAACACTGCATCTTCTCATTGAGTTTTAGTTTTCTACAATTCCGACAGTAAATGCACATATATTTTGGGTAGCATAATGTGAGACACAACAGAGGCTATCATTCAGCATTAGCTTGTGCTAAATAACAAATCATGTTCATGCCGAACAACAATACAAACCCCGGAAGACATCTTCATGTACTTACTTTGCCATCATCTGCAGATTTGTGATGAACAGTAGGGACAGAACCGTCTTTCAGTCAAAGTATTTTGGCAAATCCTTTCATGTACTGTAGTTTTCAAAGGACTCCTTCCTAAACTGATTTGTGCAAACTGATTTGGCAATATTGCAGGGACATTGCAAGCAAAAATAAAATGAAGCCATGCTGCTCTATTCTCCATGACTGGGAGAAAATTCCCACTTATTTGGTAAAAATGCCTCAAAATACCTCATAAGTATAAAGCACTGAGTTGTTGTGGATCTCCGATGTAATACTCATCATTTAGTGTGGACACTGCCCTTTAAAAACAGCTCTCTCCATTGTATCTCTGCATTTTATTCATATTACTACTATTCTCTCATGGAAAAAAGAAAATATTTACTTTGATTTTTGATTTTAAAAGTTTTTTTCTTTCCCATGTTTGACGTCCACGCTCTCCAGACTCAGTCGTATTGACATAGTGGCTGTTTGCTTGGGCTGGCATTAAAAACTCATCATCTGCCAAACACAAAGACTGATGCAAAAGGTCAAGAGACAGAGGGTGGTGGAAGGCTGGCATCTCTCACTCAATCACCAAGACACAGTGATTCAAGCACACATGCTCTGACACATACTTGGTAGGAAACCTGCACACAATTATTTACATTCTTCTGACACACATGCATGCATTAGAAATGACAGATGTCTGGTTTTTATTTTTTCCTGTAAGGAAATTGGTTTTCAGCATTGTCAGCAGGCTTGGGCTGCTGACAATGCATGAAAAGACATCAATACATATATATATACACAATACACAAACAATAAACAATGACATTTAGGGGGTGAGAATTGTCTGCTATAACCTTGTTTTCCGTCTTAACTTTGTCATAACTTTGTCCATGTAAATTTTTTCACCAAGGTGGTCCCAGTAGTTTACTGGCTGTTGTCACATAGCAGTAGAACTATTGTTCCCATAATGCTTTGCACACAAAATGTACTACAGCACTTGTCATCTTGTGGGCACTATACTTCTTAAAGGGGCAGTAACACTTGCTTTCCAGCCACATAATGCAATTTTATTGCACATTAAACATATGCAATAAAAATGTTGTATATGTCAAATATGACTTAAAAGAAATTTGACTTTGGAATTTAATGGTGTGAAATTGGGCCTCTGTCTCTTTAAGAAACTCTTGCTCTTTCTAAAACTCCACCTACAGAAAGTCATCACAACATTGCTCCTATATTAACTCTTACCCTGAGACAGTCTCAGTCTACACTCTATCTGTGAAGGTTAGCATATCAAAAAGCAACATGGAGAAATAAAATACTCAAAATCCCACAGATTCTTGCACATACGCATAATAAAGAAAACACAAAAATGTATTACGTTTTTTAAAAAAATCAACAATGTATATCAAACATACTGTCATTTATGCAACCCATGCACTTTTGCTGCTGATGGGATTCCTGCTGTCATTTACAGATGTGAGCTCAGTCACATCTCCTGCTGTGACTCCATGGATATTTTATGGCACTCCTCGGTGAACCATCTTGAATATTTCATGAGGTTACATCTCATTCTGTGTTTATGTATGTAGTGTCTATCTACGTACATGTAAATGTATCAATGACAGTAATCTGATCACCTAAAAAAGAAAGGGCAAAAACTTTAGCTTTGATACTTAAACAGATGTGAAGAAAACAGATTGGATTTATTTTCAGTAATTCTAAATGAGATTATCTCAAGACAAGTACTCACCTTAGATTTACTGGCTTTTCGTAGATTTTATTTATTTATGTCCTCCCTGCCGATATGAAGCAACACATGTTTAAATCAGGGAAAATGTTCAACATCTCTATTCATTCTCATTTAGTGTTGAGAGTTAGTTGTAGAAACATCTGAAGATCCAGTTAAGTAAATATTTAGACCAGCTCTCCAAAACTGAAGTTTGTATTGAACTTTTTTGATTGTTTCCAATAATCTCAATACATTTAGAGAAGACTGAAGGCATTAAACCACTAGGTTTTCATTTGAAAATGCACTCTGTACTTTTCATTGGGCCCTTGTGTTTGTATTTGTCAGTTGTTTATTACGCCAGACCACAGGTAAAAAGCTGGGCAAGAAGGTGGTTGTTATGGCTTTTGTGGGGGAAGCAGCTACCCAGTCAGGCTGGTTTTGTTAGCCGTTCTAGGACATTCTAGGATGTAGCCCCACCTTGTGGTTGCACAATGAAGAGGAAAAAAGGAAAATATATTTAACTTTGTGAATTTACTGGCATTTCTTCTATGTTCTTTTATGATTTTACTATAATCTGAGTTCCCTGTTTCATATTGTATGCCCTACTATGTGTCAGAGAAGGCATCCAGATGTTGCCTGGCATTAAGACAAAGCAGGAAATGGTCTCAGCCCACTCTGAAACTCTCCAGATGGAGATAAAAGGTTTTATCTTTATTTTCTTTTAAAGCAGCAGCAAGATAATGATTATCTACAAAGGCAGTGACAACTTTTGGATCTAATTCAGAGAGAATGTCTTCAGGATCAGAAGCAGCAACAATAAGGCTTAAAGCAACCCTGCCAACAGTGTCCACTCCTTTACATGTTCACAATCTGATTTAAATTTTAAGTATCAGTTCACACTCTTTCAAAGTTTTGGAACAACAACTATCCTATTATAATTGTTCTTGTCAGATGTGCAGAAAAATAGATGGGACTTGAAATATAATTCATGTTAGCATGTTTTAATGTCAGTAGGAGAAAAAAAGTCTACACATATTGGCACATTTGTAAAATTTTATAAAAATCTATTTGTTATTATTTGTATATGCAAATATAATTTACTGCCTAGCTGATATATTTTGTATTTCTACATCTGCATGGAACTGAGGATGTGTCCATAAACCAACCGGGGAGTATTCCAGCTCCAAAAGCTCTAAATGGATCAGAAAATTTTGCTTATTTCTAGCTCACTCTCTGTCTTTTCCCCCTCCTCTACTGGCATCCTCTTTCATACCACAAATGTACAAAATCCAGAGAGGAGGAGAATGAAAGAGAGGCATGCAGAAAGACTGGGAGAGTGGGAGATTGGGAGGGACTGTGGGCAGCAACTAAACACAGGCAGAAAGTTCATGAGCTGAAAGTTTGGCAGCAGCAAAAAGAAAGGAAAATCAGTCTAACAAGGAATCAAGAACTGCTCTTAATACAGGAGGAATGTTATAAAGTGTGTCTGTAGCTGCCTTTCTTTTAGGATTTCGCCAGCTCATTCTTGTTGGAGCCTGATAGAAGTTTAAGGGAGGATTTTATTGTTATTACAGCTCATTTCAGGGCAAAACCTCTGAAGACGTCACAACCGTTTCAGGTTTTTTCAGGAACGTTTGGGGAAACGAGACACGGGGAAATAGCATCAACGAGGATGGTTCTGCTGTTGCTTTTATCTCTGTGCCTGACTTTGGGATCAGTCCAGAGCCAGGGTTCCTCCCAAGATGCCTTCATAATCCAGTATCTAGAGAGAAGGCTTGTTCAGATGGAGGTGAGTTCATTTCTGCATTACTTTCCTTCAACAACATGCCACCTTTAAAACTTATTCCACACTGGACATTTTTCTTCTTTATCACCTTGTTTTCAAAGAGTTTGTGTTTTCTTTGGATTTTGCTACTGTCAGATCATCTGGCTGCAATGTTTTGGCACCCATTCGGCTATCTAACTGCTTTTTATTAGGACCTCCTGTTATAGGAATCTGGATGAGTCAACACAGAATATCTGCCTGTTTTTTATGCATGGAAAAGCCCAGTATACCTTACTAGATGTGCTAAAATATATGCTCAGTTCTCTTGCTACTTAAATGACTTTTTTTTTCCTGTTTTTGAGAGAATGGACTAAAAGTGGAGTTTCTTTAATGCTAAACGCTCCGGAGAGCTAACAATATAACACCATGCAAACATCCAAAGTTTAGCTGTGGATACTTATTAAAATATGAGTGGTATTTTTAAATCCAGGTGGAGTACTAAAATATCAATAAATGTTTATCTTCTTCATATAATACAGAATAAAATTGGGTGACAATAAAATAAAGCTAAGAAATTATTCTAAAACTATGGTCAGTGTTTTTCTGGTTGTTTGGATCAGCTACTGATTAAGCAAGGTTAAATAGTTAAATGACTTAAGTATTTCTTGGTGATTAAAATTTGTTCTCTCTTCTAACTAAAATGACTGTATTTTATGCAGTTATCTCTGATGTTCATTTAAAATGTTGCTACGTACATATAAAAACAACTTTATTTGTATTCATGCTAATCCTTCCCACTATGAATAAAATCAGGAGCGTCTCAGTCTGTGTGAGCAAAACACAGTGAGCGCCACCCAGAAAACCTATGACCTCTCCTCTGAAGTCAGAGGCTATCTGTCCACTCTGAGCAGTTTGAGGTAGGACTCCCTGAATTATTTGAGAACAAGATATGATTCAAATGACATAATTGGTTCTGCTGACTCATAAATATGTTTTTTTCCTTCTTAGATCAGAAGTAAAGAGCCAGGTGGACAGTGTCTCTGTGCGTGTTGACCGGGTGGAGAGGGAGCTGGAATATTTGGAGAACAAAATTCCCACTCAGTCTAACATTGAGATGGAGGAAGCCCTGCTAGAGCAGCAGATAAAAGCCGTAGAACTGGAGCAGCTGAATAAGAAGGCCAAGATAAATGTGGAGAATGGTAGGTAGCATTTGCATAGAGGAATGCTGGAAAATAATGCAAGAGAAACAGAGATTAATAAAAAATTTAAATGATTTTGTTTTGTAAGACTATTTTTTTCCTGGTCTGATGCAATATATCTAGACTGCAGCACAGCTCTGAGTCAAGTCAAGTCTCTTAAGATTGTGAAGAAATCTGGAGATCCAAATGGATGCTGGTTCAAGGACCCCTCTGAAGGATCAAATAAGGTATATAATATCTGAAACATACAGTGACTATTTGTCCTTCTAAATTAAGCTTTCTATGGGACTACTAATGCATTTGAGTTTTCTTAATGAGGTTTCTTATCCAGTTACAATCAAAATATGATGTGCATAGTATTGTTATCATTCCTACTCATCTAAGTTTTCAGTGACTTCTTTGTTGATATTAATGTCACAAAAACATTATATTTTTCTGATGGGAATTTTTTTTTTTTTTTTTCATATAATCTCATCAGAGACAAATAAAATTCCAAAATATTACAAGTTTTTATTAAGGGTTTCTACACTAGAATTGAATTAAGCTACTTCAATATCAAGGTGAGCATAAAAAAGGAATGAAAATTATTTATTATTTTGTTATTATTATTACCACACTTTGTTGAATGCTGTATCTATGTCTATCCATTCATCTGTACATCCATCTATCAGTCTGTCCATGCAGCTTTCCATCCATCCATCCATCCATCCATCCATCCATCCATCCATCCATCCATCCATCCATCCATGCTTCCATATAGTTTGTCCCGTACTTACAAAAAGCCTTAATCACTTTGAAACTCTAAGGCTGGAAAGATGTGGAAATTTGTCATGAGAAATGTGTAGTAACCCTGCTAATCTGTATTTTTTTAAATGTGCTCCATATATTCTGTGTACATGTTACAAGTTAGTCTTATCAGATTATCTGTTTATGGCTTATATTAAGGACCTGGTGGGGAATCTTTGGGGATGTGGCTGCCTTTAAAGTCAAAATTAGCCTATCTAAAAAAATCCCCAACTAATTAGGTATGAAGTAGTATTGTCTTTATTCACCAATAAGCAGATTGGGTTTTGCATCAATGAAAAAAATGTAGCTGTATCCTTGCATGTTCTTTTTTTTTTTTTTGCCTTTTTTCTTCCAGGTGTACCTATTCAGTGGATTTCGTAACAACACTATTCTGGAGTACAAATCTCTGAAGAGCTTCACAAAGACTTCCACACCTCCAGCAAATGAGGTGCAGCTGCCTTTTTACTGGCAGGGCACGGGTCACATGATCTACAATGGATTCTTGTATTGCCACAAGGCAGATACACCCAATGAAATACTGAAGGTTTGTCACTGAAAGTTTTTGTCAAAGTGCAACCTAATAGGTAATTCATGCATTTCTCTATTGAGCCAAGTCAAGCAAAGAAATAAAAAAAACAGCATAGAGAGGAACTGCATGTTCTGTTGTTGGTGTTATAAAGAACAGTCTCTGACTGCATAGTTTATCGCCCTGAACATGATTTCACACAGATAATTTGTTGAACTCATAGCAGCTGTTCTCCTTGAGTCTGGTCATTTTAAGGAATCATCAACATCAGGAACAGAGTTCTGTGCTCTTTTCTTTGTCCCACTGTGTTAGCTGAGGTCACAGAGAACACAGTGCCAAAAGAAACAAGTTTGTTCCAATGATGCTAATTTTCCCAGGAAACTCTGAGTGTTTATGAGGAAATTGCATTTGTACAACCAGTTCACAACAAAAATGCATAAACCCCACTTTTTCAGATTAGGGGTTCAATTGTCTTTGTTTCTTGCTCTAAAGTGAGGTTATGGTGCATGAAACATGCAAAGGATAGATGGATTGAGCTTTTCTCTGTATTAATGCAAGGACTGTTTGATAATAAAGAAAACAGGTATACTTAAAAAAACTGCTTCCTACTTGCATTTCCATTTACATTCCACTTCTCATCTGCAATCAAGGAATCTGGATCACAACTAAGAATCACATTCCAGAGAGAAACAGCTAAAAGATTTTCCTTTGTAGGGTTTCTAGAATTTGCTGGAGGCAATAATAACTGTACCTTTAATTAAGCTGAATTTTGATTGACTCCATTTTAAGGTTTTCATTGCATGTTCCACTAGGAAAAGGGCAAAGGGTACCAGATGAACTATGCATTCCTTTCGGCTTGGGAACACCAAAGAATCCTTAAGAACATGCTGAAAAGCATGACAGGAACGTTTGGATTCTGCTTTCGGACCTGTTACCTCTGTGACCTTGCATAAGATAGTGAATGGATAGATGATCTGTTCCGAACAAGAAAAACTCAGGCTCCGTTTTCTTTGTTGATGACCACAGTTTGCATTCTTTAAATTATTTCTCATCACTTTTAAAGGTGGATCTGCTGAATGGCACTGTGGTGGATAGCACCCTTCTTCCCGGCGCCGGCCGTCTTCCTGTCTACAGCCTCAATCCCAACACTTATCTGGACATGGCTGTAGACGAGCTTGGCCTTTGGGTTATTCATGCGGATCTTGAGTACGGAGGAAACCTGGTCATCACCAAGCTAGACAAAGGTGTGACGACCTTCAACTGTGGACAATTTTTTCTTTTTACTTAATTAATTAATGATAGGGTTGTGTCACACAGAACTACTAACAGCATAATAAAACCTTTTATTACTACATCTCAAAATTTTCATTAATATTCAGTTAATTATATTCGATTGACAGAAAACCTCATCTAACAAGACAATAAGGTTGAGCTCATATTCAGTAAGCTAAAGAATGAATAAAAACAATATGCCAATCAATGGCTCTGTCCTGAAAATAGTTAAATGCGAAACAAGAGTACCAGGACCACTTAACATTGCAGACAATGCGAAAGAGTAGTTAATTTGGAAGAAACAGGGTTATGTTTTCCACCATTAAACATTCTCCATTATTATTATTGATTATAGGAAGAAACGTAAAATGACCACCACTCACATTCAGTCTATAGCTACTATCAAGGCTTGGCTCATGCTGAGAGAATAATCGTGGAAAAGTTGAGGGACAGTCCACAGCTTCATGTGGAAAGGTTGTTAATAATGGATTAAATTCAAAAGTTCTGTTAAGAGAGCTTCCAGTTTCTTAACAACAGCCTTAAGGATTAAGAGTCTCTGCAAAGCTGAGGAGTCAGATAAAATCCCTCCTGACATACAGGAAAACCTGATGACCATCTATATAGAAAAGGTCTCAGGGCTGTGCTGGCCAATATAATTCATCTCCAAGTTCTAAATCATGTTTTTATGGAGGTGGGATAGTAAGTCGCTTTTACTTAACAGTTAAGTGATGCATTTTCAAATTTTTTGCTTGTGTTATTCTGTCTTTCCATATTAATTGAATCAAAAACGTGTAGGGAGACTCAGATAAAACCAACAGGGGATTCAATAATTATTTTCCTCACAATTTCTTTTGGTGTATAAAATCTTTGTGTAGAATTTATGGTGGTATGGAAAGGGGATGCGCAAGCAAAAAATATAACTTATTTTTCAGTTGTACCCTGAACAAGTTTGTTATTGCTTTTATACATGTACTTTCTGCTAACAAAAATAGGAAGGGTAGCTTGCATGCTTTGTGCAGGACAACCTTATAATCTATCCTGACCATTTAACAATTGTAATTGTTGGGGGGTGGAAAAAGCATGGGTTTGTCCAGGTTGACATTCAGGCAAGAACCGCCAGTAACAATTTAACAAATATTGTTTTCACCAGTAAGTTTAGCAGTGGAGTACACCTGGGACACACAGTGCAGAAGCAGTGACGCTGAGGGGGCTTTCCTGATATGTGGGACGCTTTACGTGGTCTACAACACACGCTATGGAGGTCGCTCCACCATCCAGTGTCTGTACGACATCCATGACACCATTCACAGGTTAGTGTACAACGTGTGCAGTCATAAATGTCAGGCTTACCAATAATGCACACTAAAATAATAAACTGCAGTTTGGCACATTTTAAATGGATGTGGTTAAATGATTTATGCTTTCTATGTTGTGTCCATGCAGCAATGAGAGTCCAGTGATGTTCTTCCCAAAGCGCTACACCAGCCACAGCAGCATCCACTATCACCCAGGGGATAAACAGCTGTATGCCTGGGATGATGGCTACCAGACAATATACAAAGTGGAAACGCGCAGCAATGCCCAAGTTACATCCCAGTGAAACACGTTTTCTTTTCACCCTTTTACTTTACTTTTACCTGCATTAACACATCTAACATGCGCCCCCCGCCCCGAAAATAAAATACAATAAAAGCATCAAGGAATTTGATGGATCTCATCAAATGTTACTTCATTCGTCCTTTGCTGGCAATGGATGTGTTCTTTAGTGGTCATGGTTATCATTGGCTAAGCAAACAAGCTTCATAGCAATAAAGATAACATAAGTTGTGTGCATTTTGATCAAACTTCATGTCTTGGCTGGGTGAACATAATTTTAGATGACTTTGGAATGATAATGTTTAATTCATGTTAGATATCTATCTATCTATCTATCTATCTATCTATCTATCTATCTATCTATCTATCTATCTATCTATCTATCTATCTATCTATATGTCTATTATACAACAACAAAGTTTGCTCTACATGTATTAAAAATGAATGTGAGCTTCCATCTTGTAAAGATGGGGAGTGGGTAGGAAGGGAATCAGACCAACTGAATGTGGTCTGCTTTGTTTGTGATATCTATATATAAAAGTTTCTTTCTGAAAATTAATACTATTTCATTCATTCGCATTTCCAGATATCGACGCAAATAAATATTAAAACACACCGTGGCTTTTTTTTTTTTCCTTTTTAATTAAATTTTTTGACTTTTAAAACCTCTTTAATTTAGCTTTCCTCGACCTCATCAAGAATAAGCAACAATACTGCATAAGTAATTTATCATAAAGTTCGCCGATGACAGGTCACCTTCTTAGTATCTCGTGACTCGGTCCGGGTCCGCATCATTTTCCAGCCGGCCTGGAGGGCGGCGGAGAAAGAGACTCGTATTAGGGTCTGCCGTGCTCGTACAGCGCGTTTTATGAAACCATCGACGTGCTTTGACTGTATTTTTCATGCTCAAGCACAGCAACTCTTCCCTCGGTTCTTGTCACCACTTTCAGCCCGGTAATTTCCACAGGCTGAGCGGTAGGTAAAGAGTTAAACAAATAGAAGAACGAAAATCTTTATCCCGGGTATTTTCACTTAACAAAGAACCAGATTTGTTAAGATATTTTAAATTATTCTAAACTATATTTACTATTTTAAATAAATCATAATCCATAATCAGAATTATTTTGCCAATATTTTTTTTATTTTTTATTTTGCCAATATAGCGGTATAAGAAAACAATCCAGTGACGCTCCATGACGTAGGATTAGGGGCGTTCTCAAATTTGAATTTCGCTGAGCTTGACAGTGGTTGAACAAAGCGAGTCGTTTAGAAATTGCCTTAATCACTATTTTATTCAAACTTGGTAGATTGAGAAAGGAAAGCAAAATGAGAAGAAGAAGAAGCAGCAGTAGCGCCAGTTGGAGAAGCTCAACAGATAAAAGGCGCAGTGAGAGTTTAAGTTTTGATGAATTCGGCTTTGCTTTCACCAACAGAAAGGAGCAAAAACTTCACCACAGATGTCACGATTACAGGTGCGACACGTTTGACCTAATTAATGCTGGTTTAGTTCCGTGAAATTAATACTATCTAAGCTTGTCATAACCTTATAAGGCTAAAGATATGGGGTTTTTTTTTCATTTTGAGATGTAAAAAGTCGTTTCAGTCTGATTAAATACCAAATTATTTTTTTAAATAGTGTAGTAAGGCAACCCAGCCTGGTGTGAAGTAATGGCGCTGTATTAAAATGACTGCCATGAATCACATTTTTGGAAATCTAGCTGAATTCAATATTACTTGTCACACTGGATTATTAGCAGACCTTTTTTTAAAATTAGGCTTACTAGAACCTGTGACCACATGAAGTAAGCAGAAATATTCTCACAACATAGTGCATCTTGATCAGAGCTGAAGTCATTTAAGAACAGATAAGTCACTGACATTTCTAAGACTGGAAATTGTTACACGTCCTTTCTTGAAATTTTGGGACTATTAAAGCACTGTGAGAGTCACTATCCAATAATGGAGAAATATGGAATGGCGTGGGGTGACTGGCCTACCAAAATTACTCCACTCATCCAGGAAGTCATGAACCAGAATATCCAAAGCAAAACAGGCCTTGCATGATATAATGGAATGGTTCATGATTCCATAAGAGAGAGAGAGAGAGACTGGGAACAAATACAATCTATACAATAATTCCAGGGCCTTTTCAATAGAAACTTCTCTTGCCTCCTTGCTGGTGGTGGAACAACAACAGCGTGTTGTCGGGATGGCAGAAGTCAAAGTTAATTGTTTGCACCTCCTTCTCACATCACTGTCTGTAGAGGTTTTGCTCATTATTTTTGCTTTAACTCTGGTTCTTGAAATTTTGAGGTATACATTCCCAGCTGTGACGCAACCTTCACCCACACTCAGTGGTGAAGGCATTGTCCAGAATTAGATTCTCAGGATGTAATGATCTTTTACAAAAGTACCATTGTTCTGCTGTTTCATAATACTAACTCAAAAATGCAAAACATTCAGCATCCAGTTATTGCCCCAGCTGCCAGAACTAACTACTGAAAGCCTGAATTGACCACTAAAAGTTAACTGACTATATTAAGTAGTCAGTAGAGCTGGGACCTGAACTTGTTGGAAAACCTTTATGTGCCTTTATGAATGAGCTGCAGAGTTTCCCTTTGGGGAGGGATGTTTGGGTTCTCCTTGTGGACCTTCTAACTCCATAAGCTAATTTTCAATAACAGGAGAACAGTGAAAACATGACGGGCTATATTGCTATGGGTGAACTACATTGAAGGTTATTCCACAAATGTTTTCTGTCAGCTACCCCCAGCTGAGCTTGGTGAGGGTGAAGGAGCTGTGTGAACTGCTCAGCTACTGGAATGGAGCCAGCTTCATCTGCAAGAGTCAGGTTAGGCCTATGTAAGGAACAAAGAGTGAAAACATGTTCCTTACCATCTAAGCTCGTTTGTTCTTCAACTTATTGTTTTCAGATTGAACGCTTTATCCGGATGGGCATTCCTCCAAGTTTGCGAGGGAGAGTGTGGAAGTGCCTTCTGAACGTTGACGGTGTGAGACAATGTAGTGATTTCAACTATCAGGTAAATTACAGATTCTGTTTTTCCATAATATTTATGTTTAGTGTGTGTGTGTTTTTCTCCCTTTTTTACAGTTTGTCTTTACAACACATCATTAACTTATTAATCTCAAAACAGTTATTTTATTCTTCAATAGATGAAACTATACATTTTCTTATAAGAAAAGTTAATACTTTTTTCCCTCCTAAACAGACATGTTTGTCGGAAGTGCGAGGGCCCCTTGTGGATTTGGGTGTCAGTGAATATGGCATTTTGTCTGCGATCGCCACACTGAGCGACACTCAGAATGATCTGGGTTTGAACCAACGACAGCTCTCGGGCTCCAATGAGAATTGCTGCTCTATCGATGAAATAACTCTGTTCAGACAGATCGCCCTTGACCTACGTGAGTTCATATGGAAAAACACACTTAAAGCCTTACTCCATTCCTGACACTGCAGTACTGTGAAAAAACATTTAACCCCTTAGAGACCTCTTCTGTTTTTGTTAGATACATTTGTTTTATATAATTAAACAAACTTCAACATGAGACAAAGAGAGCCTGAGTAAATAAAAAGAAAAAAAAAAGCAGATTTGTTTTGGCGTAGAGAAAGTCGACCAAACCAAGTTTTCTCAAAGAGAAAACGGATATGCCACATAAGCAGCTTTCTGTGCTCCACTTTCCAGGACCAGCTGTTCATCAGGTGCTTGTGATAACAGCGTCTCGATCCATGTGGAGGCATTGTGTGTGGCCCACTCTTCTTTTCCGAGTTGTTTTAAGCCAGACATACTCAAACATTTCCAAGCATGAGCGGCTTGTTTAAGGCCATGCCACCCAATCCCAGTTGGATTTCTAAGGGATGATGTGTAGGTTTGATATCTTCTGGATTTTATGATTCTACAGGTCTGGCAGTAATCAGTCCTGGGTGTGGGTGGTGAAACTGAACCCGCATTTCCAATTTTGTTTTTCTCTTTTTCAGTTAATTTAAAAACATTGACTTTTAAAATTTTTACATAGTGATTGGCTGTTTCAGACAGCTTTAGTATTTACTCAAACTATCTTTGATATTGAAATTTGTCTCATCGCAAAGATGACAAAAAATGCAACAACAGATATCACTAAGGCTGCAAAAACTTCATCACAGCCCTGCTGATTTTATTTTTTTTCCCCCATTTTATCAGTTTTTTCAAGATATATGTGAAGGGATAAAAAATATAAGCAAACTTTGCCTGTAGGTTCATATACTTCCAGTCATATAATTTTAATCCATAATTTTGCTACCATTCATGCCACACTACTTTTCTGTAATCGCATATTTATAATCTGTTTAATATGCATTAATACAAAGTGTAAAGGTAAGACATTACCTATTATAATGATTTAGGCTGAGTAGAAGAAATTAATGTTGTGCATTGTGTGTGATCTGATCTGACCACAGAGCGATCCTTTCCAACCCACCAGTCCCTGATGGGACAGAGCTCAGAGGCCATTGAGGGTCAGGCTAAACTCTTCAGGGTCCTCGTTGCTTATGCAAAATACAATCCACAAGTTGGTTACAGCCAAGGTAATGTTTTCTCATAACTACACACCCCTGCCTTTCTCTCTGTTCCTGACTTGTCCTCTCAGCTTAAAAACCTTACTATGCAAACTTTGTCACTATACAAAGTCATTGTCTGCAGGTACACAACACTGACTTTAAAGGAGAGTTCATATATTTACAAGTATCTCGTTATATATGTTTACGTACTTATTTGTATTTCCCTAAGGTGACAGCTGTGTCTATATTTTTCTTTCTTTTACATCTTGTATATAATAACAATATACAGCATTGCATTTGAATTAAAGCAAGTCTGTTATTTCTGTTATTACTTACTCTTGTATTTTACTACTGAAAGAAACATTCAAAACTTCAAAGTGAAGTTTAAACCATCAAAGTATCCCACTTTTTCCAACAGTGTTTACAAATCTTGGGAGTTTTCAGAAGAGGTGACTGCGATACACATTATGACCAGAAGATGGTAGTAGAGGACAATAATTACATAGTTAAATTTTTTATGTTATTCTTTCCCCATCCTGAAGGAATTCCAATAAATGAATTAAATATGCTTTACTTTAGAAAAAAGCTGAAATAGCTTAAAATTAGTGAATAAGATTCTGTTCTGACATTTCTGCTCTAGTTTAATTTAAAAGTAAAAATGCTTATAATTTTGGTGAATATAAACATTAAGAAATAAAATAACTTTTTTTAAGAAGAATTTGCCTTTCATTACATGCAAATTTAAACCAAAGAAGTAAAAGTAAGCTAAATAAATGTAAAAGTCTTGCTAAATCTTGTCTGTTGTATGCCCATCATTGTATTGTGTAAAACCTTGGCAGCATGTTATTCAGATTTCAGGTGATATTTCTTAAATTTCATTAAAACTGTTATGTGAAAAATAATTTGACCCAATAAGTGGACTAGATGAGAAAAGGTTTTTGTTGTCTCTGTAAGATCCGTAAGGAAAACATTTATTTATTGTAGTTTCTCTCTTAGACACAAACACTATAAAAGCATTTCAAGCAATATACAGCCTCTTAACTACATTTTCCAATGTTTACAATATTTACGTTAAATCTAATTTGTACTTTGTTTTCCCAAAAAAAAGCATACATGCGTGTTCTTGTTTGTTTCACAGGGATGTCTTACATAGCTGCTGTGCTGCTGATGCATTTGGGAGAGGAGGAGGCTTTCTGGGCTCTGACAGCCTTGTTGGATAAATCCAAATATCTGGCTGAACTGTTTGACCTCAGTCTCACAAAGTAAGAACTGAGTTTTAGGTGCACAACATGTCTTTGGAAAAATTATATTGCAGTTTTCTGAGAAATCCTTGAAATTTGCCTGGAAAAGTATTTACTCTTCAAGTAGTTAGGATTTATTTCTGATTTCTGAATCCACTCAGTCTTAAGATCTCTTTAAATCTTTGATCTAAATGAGCTTAAGAATGTTGATACTATCCACAACTTTTTGGTTCTGAATCTATTTTATTGTAAAATAAACTTTACAATATGTAGCAAAAAGCATCAGAGTAGTGATGCTTTTTGTGTAGGTTTATGTACAAGAGACAGATGATGAAAGCATTTCATTTCTGCATTCACTTTTCAGTGTATGTTAAATTCATCTCCTGAAACTGCGTTCAGAATCCTTTTTTTGTTGTATCCGCCTCTGTTTCTCTCTATTCTACTACAATAAAACTAAACTGACATTTTTATTCTTCTTCTAATCAGAGTCCAACATCAGGTGAAGGTCTTTGATCAGCTCCTCAAACACCGGAAGGCTCGGCTCTCCAAGCACTTGGTGAGAAACAAAGGGCCTTTGGCTTTACTTGCCAACAACATAGCGTTTATAGGCTTAAATGTTTTCTCCATGCTTAAGAAAATCCTCAGTGTTGATCTAAATAGCAGTGATTAAAAAACTTTACCGCGCTCATTTCATTCTCGCAAACTGTTCTTACTTTTCATTAAGACAAAGAAATTTCTCTATCATGTGTTGGTTTGATTATTTTCTTCACTCTTGTGCTTTTATCCAGCTCATTGTAAACGTTCTAGTGCTGTTAAGAAAAAATGAACAGATTATTACTTGAGCGATCATTCAGAAGTTTTAAGATTCTAAGGTAGCGCAATAAAAATACTGTCAGTTAAAATGGCATGTATTCTGTAATCGAAGCACAGAGTCAAAATAGTTTTAAACAATCCACTAGAATTACAAAGCTAAAGCCAGCATGCTTGTCCACAGGCTTATCCACTGAAACAAATGGCACATTTAACTTAAAAACCCTGGCTTATTAGCTCTTACTTTAGTGATTTGGTTTTTACTAGGTATATTCTTACAGAAGTCTACATCTCAAAATACCAATAAATAAATATTCCATTATAATAACTTGTATTATTTTCTTTGAAACAGTATGAGCGTCTGCTTTTTGTTTTAAAAATAAAAACTGACTTGATTATTTATACATTTTTTGCTTAAAATATATGTGTAAGTATTGCAAGACCATGGTATTTTTGCTGAAACCATCAAACCATGAGAACCTTGTCCTGCCCCATGCCCGGCCACTCTTCTGGGGAAAGCAAATAAATGGGAGTAAACTCAGGTTCTTCTGTTTGCTGTGGACTTCGGAGGCTCTGAAAAGAGAGAAATATTCAGCACACTGTTGTGTGCATGTCATAGCCAAGTAATGAGTAAGTCCTCTGCTAGGGACCTGTGTAATGAATCTATCATCAACTGGGCCTCCTCTGCCTTCCACTATTGGCTTTAGGCTTGTCATTGTTGTTGATGCAGTTCTACATTGAGCACATTCCTGGGATGTCACTTTCCTGCCATACAAAACATGAGTGAACCATTCATTTGGTGCATTTAGTCTTCTGGTTTCATGCAGGTGCGTAAAGACTGGACAGTTGAATCAAGCAATGGGAAATGTACCACCACAGATAATTTGTATCCCTGCATATTTTTCCAAATTGATTTGATGCAACTTTTACAACTCAATTAAAGAGTAAAATAAGTTACTTTCTAGTAATTTTAAGTAAAAATAAAACTGTTTCGCAACAACCCTGTAAAAACAAACTTTAAAATCTGTGTAAAAACAAATTTATTTAGTTTTTTTTGGGGGGTGGGAAGCTTATTTAGTGGTTATTTGTTCACCAGTTTCACCATATAGGCACACTAGCAGGCCCACATGAGATGAATCGATCCCACTGGTGTACATTTCTCAGTCGTGGCCGTCACATAATCCTCTTTGAGTCTTCTTTTTTCTTATCCATGGAGCGTCATATAAAGCATGTGCAAGCAGGAATAGAATTGCATGTTGTGGCTTGTCTAAATACTGTTTTATTTTTTCTTTTCTATCAGTTAAAATTGGTTTTTCACTGCTTTAGAAATTAGATGTGTGGGAAGGTGGTGTTGGTTTGTGCAAACACACCTCCAAGGGGAAGTGACCAAAGAAGTTTGTCATCCAGAATTTTTACAATACTTAAGTGGTGTTGGATGCTTGACTTGAGATTAATTTAAAGAACAGATTGTCATCCATGTGTCTGTAAAACGCATCTTGAATACATTGTTGGTTATGCCAAATCAAGCTTTCCTGTTGTGTCATCCTCCCTGCAGGACTCGGCGGGAGTCTTATTAGTCCATTTTGTGATGCCATGGTTTCTCACCCTCTTCACTTCCCTGCCCTGCTGGGACTCTGTTCTCGCTGTCTGGGACCTCATCATTTTACAAGGCAGGCACACACAGACAAACAAGTGTAAAAAAATGTTTAAAAATTCTTCATTAATGCAACTATGCCAGTGAGTATAGTTGCTCACTGTACTCAGTGCAGGTGAAAATTCTCAGTGCAGGTGAAAATTCAGTGCTGGTTTCACCTGCACTGAATTTTATATTCTCTTGTAATCCAAAGGAAGAACTGACATTATTCTGTAACTTTACAAGCTGGACATTATTTTCAAAAAGGGTTTTCTCTGGATAGGCCTGCAAGCTGTGTTCCGAACTGCTCTGACCATCATCGAACTTCTGGAGCCTCAACTGATGGATCTGAAGGATGAAGGAACAATGTTACCCCTGCTATTAAGAGTACCAGTGGATATGTAAGTGACATTTATTATTTTATAGCATAAAGAATCCTGGCACACACTGTTGCTTTACTGGGTAGAAACACAAATATGGAGATGTAATTAGAATTTTGCTTTCTGAAATATGTTGCCTGAGAAACCCATTCACAAATGTCCCACAGCAACCTCAGGAATTATCTAAAAGAATGTGTCGTCTTTAGAAATGTGCAACACAATTTTTAGGCTCCACTCCAAATAGATCTATTCATGAATCTCAATCAGGGTGTCAGAACTGGAGATGTTTAGATGGTGAGTGTTTTGGAAAAACAAGGTGGTCCATGATTCTGAGGAAGTCTTTTTTTTTTTTTAAAGCTTGGATGACATCCTTTTTACTGAATTTGGCCCTTCAATGGCAGTCAGAGCAGCTTTCTGTCTCAGTCTTCTATCTCTTGTGATGTTGAATACAAGTGTCACATGGCGACTGACATGTTTGCTGACATGGAGCTGTAGTTATGGCAACTTGGTAGGGTCACTGATCCTGATTTATGAAGCATGTGTCTATGGAAGAACTGATGCAAGTTAATAATTAAGATCTAGTTAATCATATTTGCATAAATATATGCTCCCTTTTAGATGCTGCAGTGTGACCCATGTGAGGTATTCATAGTTCTAGCATTTTGGATCATATTTAGTCTAAAGCCTCTGGTTTAGTAAGTGCTGGTAACTTCAAGGAGTGTAACTAAGTAAGGACATTTATTTTGGAAAATATCTTTACAGCTGCTCATCCTAAAATGCTATTTATGTTTTATCACCTTTTATAGCTGAATTATGCAGATATTTACTTTATCACATTTTGATCCATGTGTGAACCTCTTTTGCAGTTTGTTCAAGCATAAATTAAGGCAACCATTCACAAACCGGTTTTGTTCTTGCTCTGGTTTTCAGTGGGCAGACTGCCACCACATCACATTGAGAAGTCATTGTTGCCTTCTTGGCATTGTTGCGAAAGGTTGGTCAGAAGTCAACACTAAGTGGTATGACTGGCTCTCTGGACGGGATCTCCTTACACTGGGAAGATCCTGGGAATAGTACAAAATGATGAGGGGGGAAAAAGAGGTTAAGTGCTGTTGGGTCAAAAAGCAGCACGGAGATAAGAAATTGGGAGGGAGACTATCGTCAGTCTCAGCTTTATTTTTTCCCCATCTCAGGCTGTGGCTTGTGTTCTTACAGCATTAGGATATCCCTTTGTTTGGTGCCTGCTTTTACAAACATATGCTAAACAATTGCATTAATTTATTGAGAAACAATACCAATAAAGGTTGGACTTTAAAATTTAATAAGACAGACATGTGGCCTGAAAGGCAGTATGTAGGATCAGCAGATTATAAGCATTTGCACAAGATGAAGGAAGCTCAGCAAACATTAGTGTGAACTTGATTTGCAGTAATTTCTTGTTGTATTTGAACATGTTTGGAGTTTTAAACCAGTGTCATTTCTATATTATTGCACAAAGTCCTGAAGTGCTAAGGAAATTCTGTGTTTATGACAATTTTAGAAAATTTCACAATATTGTGAAATTAGAATCAAATCACTTATATGTTTACCCTAACATGAATCAGTAGTGTATAATTTGCTAATGTTAGATTTTTTTTTTTTACTTTCAGATTTTGTTTAATCAATTGTACATGTTATGTGGACATACAGAGTGTTAACGCAGATTATTTAACCTTTACTTCTCTGAAACACATCTATTTTGATATTTTTTTAATATGTTTTATTATAAACTCTCCCATTTCTATCGGTCTCCGTCCCACACAAGCCCTGCGTCTCCTTCCCACTCATTCCCTATACACTCTGTTCTTATTAGCTTTTTTGTTTTTTTCTTTTCTAAACTTCTTTCTTTATAATTCCCATAACCTTCTTGTGCCATCCGTCCTCCCACAGTCTCTTTTTTTCTGTTCCCCATGTCTTCCTCTGTGCCTCTTTTAATTCATTCATTTGTCCGTTTTGTTGTACAGACGCCTTCATTCAGTTAAAGGATTTGACACATCATTTGTTTACTTCTCACTGGGAAAGCTGGCTTCATTAGAAGCTCAGATTTTTGTCTCTTATTTAAATCTTTAAACTATGCATACTGTAGTTTGTTGGTTTGATGTGTATTTTTTATAAGCAAATTAAAAATTGTCCCTTTTTTTTCCATATTGAAGGTAGAAACGGTAGAAAAAACTTTTCGTAAATGGGATCCATATCTTTATTAACACCTGATAACAGTAACCTACAAATTGGATGTTGGGGCTTTAACAGATCCATTTTTGAAGAAAACAGTCGTAGGTTGTTTCAACTTAAACATTGGTACAGTTCTATTGAAACAGAATGGAAAAGGATTCAAAGCCACATAAATTGTCAGGAAAACAGATTTAATAAAGGTGTTTCCTGAAACAGAGATTTTCTGCTCCATTTGCAATCCACCAAATAGATCAAAAGATGGTTTTACTCATATCCAAGTTAGCAAAACTAATGATATAGGAGCTCACTTTGCACATACCTAATGATGATTTTTGTAATTCAAACCACAACAGTGAAGCTATTTTGTGATTTTTAGTATTATTATTATTATTATTTTCTACATCTGTCTGTTATGGTCATGATTCTTCTTACATTAAACTTCAAATATAACAAGAAAAGTCAAGATACAGAAACGTGTTACAAAAAGCTATTTATGCCAAATTAATCAATATCATGTAGGGATCACCGGTGGCTACAATAACTTAGAATAAAGTTATTTTCCAGAAATCAGAATTGGCAGATCATGCTTTTTAAGGATCGGCCTGAACACTGCAATGCACCCCTATTTAGAATATGTCAGATAAGAAAAATTTGCTAGTTGACAAATATTCTGTGAATAATTGAGTTATTTTCCAGAGAAAAATCCAGAAATGAGTGAATCTGTGAAGACTAAACTCACTGTAACATTTTGTATATGCGGCTCTGCTTTCCTACTTTATCTGTTTTCCCTACTTGTTTTAGACTGTCTTCTGTGCTCAACTAAACCCATTCAGTAACAAAAAACTTGTTACTGGATCCAGTATAAATCTGTGGTATTTTAACTTAATTTTCTTAAATGCATGCAAACACACATAAGCAATTTCCAGTCATATTTCTTAACCCCTATTTCTCTCTCCTCCAAACACATTTCCTTCTGCAGGGCCCAGTATACTGTATTGGTTTCTGCACTGTGGAAAACTGAGGTCCAGGACTGGGAGCTTAAATGCATGAATAACCTGGTTCTGGATGAGAGCCACCAAGAACCCAAAACAGGTAAAGTGGAAAAAAAAAGACATTGCATGTTTGTTCCCAGAACAAAAAGGACCATTTGAACCCTGTGCTGTTTATCGAACGCTGGTATCTTATTGAGGATAATTCACTTTAGCTTTGTTGTTTCACTGCCATTTTTCTCACTCTGTAAGTGGTTGAATAATGGCTCTGCATATTCCTGAGAACATTGCCTTAATAATTCACCTTTTTTCTAATCAAAAACATGTTAAAGTTGATTCAAAAATCCTTCCAGCTTTAAAAATGTCAATTACTTGTTATAAAAGAAATATTTTCAACAACTTAATTTATACATATGAAATGGCTAACAAAAGTATAAAAGTGAATAACTAATACTCTAGAAACAAACATTTCTGGTTTTGATTATATATATGTATATATATTAAAGCCGCTCAAGGAAGCAGACTTTTTGTAAAAGTGAATTTAAAAAAAAAAAACAGACATAAAATTCCTGTTAAAAAACAAAAAAAATCTCATGTGCACATGCGTGTGTACAAGATAGTCTGAGAGTGTAACTGGAAAGATCAAAGGCGCTGATGTCTTTTGAAGCTTGTTCAGATATCACCCACACACAATCTGGAAACCCCTCACCACCGGAGTCTGATCCTCTCTAAAGACATGTTGGAATGCAAGTGTCTTATGAACGTGCGTGTGAGAGCACGCTGTGCACAGATGCTTCTGTGTGTGTGTTGGTGCATCCTGACAGGCTGAGAAAAAGCTAATAGATGAGTCACATGTTGGTGACTGCAGGGTATTAGTCTTGCTTCTTTTATTTGCTGAGCCTTAAAACTGAGAGCCCACAAACGGTTTAGTGTCTTGCTTCTCTTTAGGAAAACCTGACACTTTCCTAAAGAGACCAAAAATGCTGAAATCTACATATTTTAATACATTTTAATGGCTCAAACCATTTTTATTGCTCTTGGATTGTAAATTCAATTCAATAAAACTTTATCCATCCCAATGAGGCAATGAAAAAGGTGCTGAGAGCAACAACAGCACATTCAAAAACAGAAATTGCCACATAAAAGCATCATGCAAAATAAAATAAATAAATAAATTTAAATTGCTGCACATTTAAGTGATGAAGGTTAGCATGAGGATATAATATATGTTTGAGACAATAAATGTGTTTGAAAAGGAACAGAAGAACCTCTACTGTGAGTGTGTGCGAGTGTGATCGTTATACTGGAGATAATCCATCACCAAAAATATATATATATATATATATATATATATACACACACGCACGCACAGGCATGTGTGTGTCTCAGTGAATCGAGATGACTCATCCTTATTTTCTTGCCTGTCAGACGGTCTAGCCCTCAAGACAGCCGGGAAAATTGAGCTGATTCATTTACTGCCTACTGATGCTGTTTTACTGCTTTCTCTCTCTATGAGATTTTCACTCACTCCCTCTATATTTTGTCATTTCAAAATAATTCTATCTATGAGTGCTTTTTACTATCTCATCAGTTCAGGTTATCAGCTCTTGATGTTCCTTTTTCTTTAATCTCCACATTGGATCATTTTTAATGAGAAATTTTTAAACTTTCCTCAGGGAAATGTCTGAAATGCAGAGATGGAAACACTACCTCAGTTCTAAGTCCTGTTTTTATCATCAAAAAGTAACATTGTCCATAATGAGAGATGAGTGTGAAGATTTTATAGAGCTTTTTTTAAAGATTACTGTAAGATTGCTTAAATGATCTGAGAGAGTAAAAAAGTCCTCTGTCAGGACCTGTATGTGAGGTCCTCATTACGTCACATTGTTTAATCTTGTCATGCTATGCTGGGTCTGAAACGGCATCAAATGGTGGGAAAGAATTTCCTCTCCTTGCTTTTGAACATGAGTAGCTTCTGCTGAACCTTTTGAACATTTTTGATGTTTCTCATAACTATAAGGCTGCTGAATCATCAAATAAAAGCAATCACAATGGTTTGACAAAGACACTGTTTTTGAATTTTACTCTTTTATTGCACTCAACATGGACAGTCTTTCTGCTAAAATATTTTTGTTTTGCTGAATAACATGTTTTATAGTGTAGTTAATTATTCTCTTCATAAAAAGAAGAAATATACAATATTAGCTTCTTCCATAAATTTAACACTTGTTTCCCTCATCAAACCGACAGGAAACTGCAGCATCCAAAATGATCTGTCTATCCAAAGACTTTCATTATTTGTGTTTCGATCAACATTTTTATGGGTACTTAGAAGTATGGAATTACAAAAGGTTGACTGAAATGGTAAAAATTTGAATAACTTTGTCAATTTCACAAAAAGGTTCCTGTGTTTGCTTGAGGTGGTTTTTGGCTTTTCTGAAGAATAGTTAATGCACTGAAGGGGAGATTGAAACATATTCACCAAATAAGTTCTGATGTAGCAGAACTTATTTTTCTGATAACAATAAGTTTTGCATAGCCTGGTTGATTTGATCCCAACCAGCAAGTTTTTTGCAACATCTTAAAAGTTCATTCATAATTTGCATGACAATGAGACTGTAATGTAGCTAGTTTGAATTTAATTTAAAATTTTGATCAAATGTTGCTTTTTAGCTCTATGGTAATTGTCTACATTACTTAATTTTTGATTGGAGGAGAAACTTTATCCTAAAGGGGTGGCATTATTTATTTTTCTGGCACATACTTCCATTTTATATATCACCACCATTTAATTGTTACCTTCATTTGTTATGCACCTTCAGTACGTCATCACAAAATGAGTGATGGAATGCAAGTGTCTTGTGAACGTGCGTAATGGAAATGCCTTTCCATTATGCCATTTACAACCGTTCTCCGTAGCATTGGACTGAAAAGTTGTTCCAATGATAATTCCAGCAGATTTGCTGGTCAGGACCTGATTAGGGAAAGTGCAACATCCTTTTTTATTGAATTGCCACAGCAACACATCAGTCCTCTCAAACTCCACCAAGAATGTAGTAAATCTTTGGATTTTGCACTAGATTGCATTGTCTAACAACATTCAAGATAGTCCAATTCAATAGTTTACCAGTTTCCTAGTTGTTAAAAAGTTTGCTAGCCAGGCATATTGGCGACTTATATGGCAAATCGGCTTATGAGGCAAATTGATTCAACCACTAAAAGACTGAATTAGTCCTTTAAGTTGGCACGCTTTAAATAAACTCTGCAGGGTACAATTGAAATGTGAAGCACCTGACTACCGGAGCACATAGCCTGACTAATTAACCGTCTAAAATCAGCTTACCGGTACTTGCTTCTTAGTTTTACTGTATTAAGAGCAGACTGGAAAAAAGTAGATGATACTGGGGCCAATATGAAAGTTTACTTGAAAATGATCAAACTATTGTTAAGTGTGAGTTTAGCAGGTGTTTAATTCAAATTAAATAAATATACCAAATGTGTCATAGATGACTGTAACCAATGTCACTTTTTCAACACGGATAAAAAGAAAAAAATTGTTAAATGTACCAGCTCATTGTCGTTGCTCTTATAGTAAACTAGAAAAAAAATATATATATATTCTTAAAGGTCACACCAGCCTGGCCTGCCTGTGCATTTAGCGTTGTCCGAGTGAGAGCAGGCATTTGTTGCCTGTCCATAACAGAAGGCTGAGTCAGCTTTTAAAGAAAGTTGATGTGATTTAAAATTATGCTTACTCAGGCTAAGAGGGGCTGAGAACACAAAGGCTTGTTCCTCTGTCCTCTAGAGGCTGCTTACCTTTTTCATTATCCTCCTTTTTGTCTCTATTCTTTCTCTTCCTGTTTTAATCTGCACCTCCTTATCTTTCCACTTCATGACCCTTGCCATCTTTCTCCTTCATCATTTAATTTTTTCAAAAAATCTCTTTTCTCTTTGTGTTGACTGCATCATTTTAATTCCCAATGTGTCTTCCATTTCCACCCCAGAGCTTTTCTGTCTCTTTTTTTATATTTCTCTCCCTGTACTGTAGCAGATGCCAGGGACCCGTTCTCCTCAGCGGGCTCCCAGGATACCTGCTCCGTTGTCTTCCTCTCTACCTTCTGCTTTGGCCTCAGTTCAGTGACTCAGCTTTATTTTCAACCAGTAACTCAAAACAACCTTCCACAGCCACTGCTGCATAATTAAGATGCATTTTACCGTTAGCAGACCGTCCAATATTTATATGCTTCTATTATGCATCTAGAGTGTGATCGATGGGTTAATCATAGTGACTTGATGACCAGACCAGATACCCAAACCATTGTCAAAATGTAAGTGAATCATCACTGACAAAGGAGCCTACTAGTCTTGATGAGAAAGGAAAGTACGTGAAAGAGGTTTTTTTGTTATCATAATTAGACTCTTTTTTTCGCTCTCCACACTCCTCTGCAAGGCTGGTACTCATTAATGCTCAGGTTGCTGTGGGCCAAGGACATCTGTTTTGCAACTAATTATGAAGTCATTAAATCAAAAACCTGTTTGGTACTTGATTTTCAGCATTTGCATGAAGTTACCTAACATTTTGAGAAGTTACATCATCAACCCAAAAAGGTAAAGAAACAGCACATAGTAGATAAGAAAACTATTATTCCAACTTAATTTTGATATTAAATAAGCACTTCTTCTGTTTATGCAATGTTAAGGAATAAACTGCCTAATCCATGAAAAGATAGCTGGGATCATTGTTTCTATAGTCATTGGGTATCAAATTTCCTTTATTTTCTATACTGTTGAGGAACATTATTGAACATTTTGAACGGCACAAATGTAAATGAACCCAGTAGCATTCAAGGTTGATTCTCAACATCTTTTTAATATCAATAAATTGTTCTTATATTGACATTTTAAGATCCGGATGATCAAATTAAACTCAAGACAAGTGAATCTGATTAAATTAGAATATTTGTTTTAGCAAATCAATTCTAAAACTGAAGCTTTATATATATATATATATATATATATATATATATAGATAGATACATTACAGACAGAGTTAGTATATCTTTCAATGTTTTTTTTTCCCTCAATGTTCATAACTTGACTTGCAGCCAATTAAACCTCAAAACTTAGTTACTAGGGAAATTAGAGAAGATGCTTTGGTTTCAAGACAGACAATGTCAGACAAACCAATCCAAGAAGTTATAGGTAGTCACAACAAAATCTAAGATCATGATGGAATTTATTTTCCCATATAGAGAAATGTAACTTAGTGGTTTTAAAGGAAATTGGATCAGCCCTCACACTCATGCAGTTAGAAATCTTTTAGTCAAATTGTACTAGAAACAGAAATAGAAGCATTTGCAGTTTTTGAAAGCCGACTGCCTTGGAAGTGTTTCAAGAATCTGCAAATGGAAAATAGCAGCAGGACAGCAATATTCTGCCATGGTCAGGTTTAATAATGTCACCCACACACACACAAAACATTTTCAGGTGCTCTAAGTCATGTCTGCTTTAGTCATCTAACCCTTTGTTACTGAAAAAGGTAAAGATTATTTTTGTTCACTTATTTCATGTTTTTTGTTGACATTTTATTTTTCATGCCTAAACTATTCCAGAGATTAAATTGTAAATAAGTATGTTTTGTTTTTGTTTTTTAATACAAACTTTTGATTTGAAAAGTACTTCGGTAAAGTTTTCAATTCTTTCTTTTTCATCCCTCTCCATTTCATTCCATCTCACTGTATACAGTACTTTGACCTCTGCCCATCTGCCTCCCTCAGGCACATGCACTGCTTTATGCAAATTAAAATGCTCGTGCATATTTTTGTGTGTGTCTTACAGTCCAGGGACTTACAAGCACAGTCGGTATCAGAATCCATCTAGAATCACTTAACGAGCATTTTCCTCTCTGGTATCATGATAAATGATTCAGGCTCAGAATAATAACTTTACTGCACTGTGTGTTTTTATACATGGGAATAGTTTTCAGGAGTAAAAATTATATTTTTTGGGTTTTAAATGAACATGGTACATGGATATCAGTGCTATCTTGACAATTTTTTTGTAATATACCATTGTTGAAACTGAATTATATCTATTAGTCCTGCAGGAATGTGACCTATTTAACCTCTAAGGGTGTTTAGCCTACTTATGACCCTCAGACTAGCCTTGCTTTCTAAAAGCCTGCTGTAATCCTCCTCCTTCACAAAGTGTTTGTTTCTGCTGGTTAAGGTGGAATACCACCTGCTCAATCAGCCTCTAGGGCTGATCCAGCCCTATTATTAGGCAAAATCTTGTGAGCAGAACCTTTGCCATTTAATTTAGTAAATTTTGACAGGCACATAGTATCTTGCATTTAGCTTTGTCAATTATAACACACACTATTTTTTTACTTTGTAGAAAATAAAGGACTGCATTCTTAAACTTTCTCAAAATTCCAATCAGATATTTCTTTATATTCTGCTTCTAATGAGTTCGACTTTGATATAATCTTTGAGTAGCAGTTAAGAGTTATTACTCGTGGAAGCTCCCTAACTGTATCAAAAAGTTGAATTGGGGTGACACTTTGATACCTTTAGTCTTTCTCTGCTCACTTGAATTTAGCCAGTTTTTGCAGAATCCTGTTAATATGTTGTCAGTTTGAATTAGATGTGTTGAAGTAGGATGACATTCAGGGTACACTTCCCTGAATTTTTTTTTTCTTGACTTAAGACACCTAGACTCTTGTGAAGCAACGAAAGGCTGTGTGTGCATTCGGAGTGGATGAAATTCCACAAAGGGAAAGACTTGTGAATAAAAAGGGGGATGTGCTTTGTTAAAGATTACTGGATTATCTTAATTGTGTCAACTTTTACTAAAATGTAAGATCTAATATGTCAGAGATATTTATTTTAATATTTATTTTGCATTAATACAAATCATCAATGTGGCTCATTTTTCTTACCAAACAATGTAAGAAGACTCTGCGCTTACATACAAAATATGTGTAGATATTAAAACTGACCTCTGGCAGGGAAATGTATTTATATGGAACAATATAAAGAGTAGATGGGCAAAGTTTGAGAGTGGAATGTTATCCTGTAAACTGAGTGTTCTTTTGGACTGATGAAACCTTTCTGTAGCTCTTTGTTTCTAATAACACAAAGTTTACATTACCAAGCTGTTGCTCTGAACCAGCACTGTATTATGCTGTTGAATCACATCACTACCTTGGATAAATCTTTAATGTCGTTTCTAGCATCTAATGTCTATTTTGCTGATGACATTACTCTTGCTTAAGCTCTCTTTGCCTGAATGAATGCAAGTGTCTGTTTTCCGGGTCAGTCACATGCGTCACAAGTTTTTTATTTTTTATTTTATTTTGTCATCATTCTCCCCACAAGTGGCTATATTTTATCTTAGCGTTTCGTTTGCGTTTGCTTATCATCTGGCCATGGTCTAACAGTTCATCTTATCATACACTACCAAAGGTCAGAGTGTTGGGTTTTAATTAGGGACGTTTTTACATTTTAGCCAACATTCTGAACATTGCTGCAGTTGTCTGAATTTTCCACTCCTCCTAGTTTTGTTCTGGTGGTTGTCTAAACCTATCCATGTGAAATAATTACAGGATCAAGATCTGATTCGTTTTCATTCCATTCCTTCCATTTTTAATTGAGCTTTTGGCACTCTGTTGAATCTGTTGAAACTCTGACTCTTTGGGGGCAATGTTTTTTTTGTTTTTTTTTCCCCCTTCTCCTTATGCACCTTATAAATACTTAGTATTCCCAAGCATCATTTAATACCACATTCCTTAGGGAGCTTTACCTGTCTGTCATTTTCACGCAAGCGGGAAGCACAGGAATGATTTGGCTGCTGTCTGATTAATGAGAACATACGGTTTGTGAGATGAGATGTTGATCCCTTTGAGAACTGAATCATTATTACAAACTGTTGTGACAAGTGAGTGTGGGTGGAAGTATTTGTCCGTAATCCTTATGTGTTTGCTCAGGAAAAAAAAGGAACATGTTAATGAAAACTTTTCAAAGTGGTCTTAAATGAAGTACTTTTTACATAGTTTGATTATTAAGAAGCTAGATTAAATAATATCACAGTCTTTTGATATCATTTTACATGTAGCTTATTTATAAAGGAGGTCACGCAAAGGGATTTTGTAAATTTTCTTGGCAAGTTTAAGATTCCATATGTTTTTATTTTTATAAATTAGATCTGTAAAAAATATATATATATATATGACTTTTAAATAATCTCTAATCTGTGTAAAATGTTCCAGTTCATTTTACACTGACTAATACATATATTTTAGATTTTATATTAATCTAATTCTAAATTGATCCCAATGTCAAAGAAAAGCTAATTCTCTCTTATATCTTCAGGAGTAGAGTAAAGGTTTTGGGCATCACTGTGTAGGTCAATGCCGGTTTGATCAGTCTGTCCAATAATTTAAACTTACAATAATCAAATGCAGTCCAGAAGCCTTAAACAACCTTTTAGCATTGGTGGGACTTTACTTAAGAGGTTTCCTTTAGCACTTAGTGGCCGGTTGCATGAATTCTTACCATGCTGAAAAATAAAGATGGACCCAATCAGGCTTTTATGTGCAACCTGATTCCAATTTCTCTTTGAAGACTAAACTATTACAAAATCTAAAATTTGCATTCAAAATGTTTTATGGAATTCCTCACAACAGCAGGAATTATTTATATTAGATGTACAACCTCAACGTGAATGTGCAAGGGTCTTTCTAACATAAAACAAAATAAAATAACTAGAGTTTAAATTTTAAACAACTTTAATTTGCTTCCTTCAGTCCATTTATATAGTATTGATTCACAAAATATATTGGGCACTTTACAAAAACGTTCCAATTTATATACAGAGCTACACAGGCAGTTCAATCCACTGACAGAGATGGATTCAGTCAATTACTTAACTTGATTACATGGTTGTGAAACCATGTAATCAAGCTCAGTTGATCATTCAGATTAGTAAGATGTTTTCTATACATTAATACATTCATTGAGTTATTTAGCACCTTTTATCACTAATTATTTCCAAAAACCTGCCAGCTTTTGGAAATAATGTCCAGTGACAGATGAAAAACTCAAAAGCATAAAGCAAAGCAAATTCAGTTTACGTCACCCAGCTGTCCTGTTTACTTCTGAGAATTTAGCTCTTTCTTCCAACTTGAAGAAACTATTGATATTTCACTATATGTTAGAAAATATGTTGTCGATTTAAAAAGCTTCTTACATTTCTCTGTACCCTTAACTTCAATTTTGATCCATTTTTCACTCAGTAATGACATCCATCTCTTTGAATGCTGTTGTTGCTGTTGCCTTTATATGAATCATAAAAGGGTTGAATTTTTACATTTTCAACAGAAAGGTCATCATTTACAGTCAGTTCAGCAGATGGTTGCCTAATTTTGGTCAGTAGATTTGTGTATTTTTACTATTTCTTGAAATAGTTTGCAGGTTATCTGTTTATCCATCTCTATCAATAAAACAACTACTCAAGACGTACTCTCTTTCAAAATAAGAACCTCAGTACATAAAGGATGTCAAGTTTAAAACATTGATTCTTGTATCTGAGGCGTGCTATAATAGCTCACACTGACCTTTCCAGGCAAGGTGACATGCCAGCAGAGCTGTATAGTACACAAAGAAACTTGACATTGACGGGAAATATCATGGTGCTTTAATATAACAAGATCTCATCTTGGCATCTTATTACATGTTTATTTTATTTTTGAGAGGAATCATACAGGTTGAGCATTAAATATTTAACAGTATTTAAAATAGCTTTGTCCTGCATCCCATCTAAGCAGAAAGTGATTGATTTGGCAGTCATAGCAGTCCACTATTATGGAAAGCATTGGTTAATATAAACATAGCTTTTAGAATTGAATTTCTAAAAAAAAAAAATTTTTTTATTGTGTGGCTGTAAATTGTCTAACTATTTAATGAATTGGTAAAGAGATCCATTTTTGTAGCTTATTGTGTAAGCTTCTGTACTGCTTCTATGTTTATTTAGCATACAGCCATCTTGGCCCCATCTCTCAGCATTGTACTTGCTGAATGCTTTATTTCCTTAACCTCCTTATCTTCTTTCCTCCATCCACTGGTCCTTTAACTTTCACTAGCTGAAGAACTGAGAACTGTTACTCTTTGTACACATACATGTCATGAAACAGACATAAAAAGCAGTGGGAAAAAAAATAAATAATTATTAAGAGCTTTAGCACATCGCAATAAATTGTGATAAATTTTTCATGACATTTTATTTTGGAATAGTGATATTCAGAATTTATCTGGACACTTTGTGTAGTTGGCTAATCACAGTTATCATGACATTATTCTGGAGGCCAGAAAATTGAGAAAACTTTAAAGATATCAAGTTTTTTTTTTTCTTTTTGTTTGTTTTTCCAGCCTTGTCCTCCATCTTGCTCTCTCTACACAATTTCTGTTTTGTCTCTGGAAGTCCCCATTCTTTCATTTATAATCTATGACTGCATTTTTCCCTGAGTTCACACATCTTTGTGCTTTCTGCTTATTTTTGGTCTTTTTCAGTTTTCTATAATTACAGGCTAATCAGGTTGTCTTTTAGCAGGTAGAATGAAAAAGGCATCAAATCTTTAGAATAAGCAAAGGTTTTGAGACTTACTATGGTACACTTACATACTTTTAATGTTTAATCTACCTTATAGGTTGATTTAACCTGTGTAATCTTAGGGAGATTTAAAGAGACCAGATTAGGCCCAGAATCTTTAACCAATTTTGATGTTCATGATGAGCCAGAAGGATAAAATGAGTAAATGCTCACACTTCCAGCCCGCATCTGTTAGCATTTTATTTTTTTAAGGAAACGCTACGATAGACTAGCTAACAAATAACTGCCTTTGTTCTGTAATCCAGTGTACAGTTATACTTTATGTTTTTGACACATATACTTTCAGCTTTTTTATTTTTTTGTCAGTCATGCTGAACGGCAAGAAGTCCTAAAAAAAAAGGTGTAAAGTGCTCTTATGATAATTTAACTCATCTAACTCAAGGATCAGCAGCTTTTTCAACCCAAATATAATTTTTTGCCATCACTTTTACAAAATAAAACTTGTTCAGGGCTACGAAACCTCTTTTATGGGGAAGAAGAGATACAATTTTATATGTACTGTATGAAATGTTTTTTTGCGAACAAGGCAGAAGTGCTTCATTTCTTTGTTTTGGAGGGAGATTTCTGTATGTTTAATTTAGAAAGTAGGCTACATCAGCATAATCTCTACAAACGCAAAAGCATCTGAGCATCCTGCTTTGTTTTTCTAACATCTTGTTTATTTTCTTTTGGGACTTTTTCCCTTCTTTCTGCATCTCATCACTTTCTCTATCTTTTCCCGTCTCTATTTTCTTTTTCCTTCTAATTGTAAAAGATTTAACAGATTGTATTTTCTCTTTAAACAATCTGTTGAGTCAGGGATGTGATGACTGCAAGCTGAGTCATGTCCGTGAGTCAAAACATGGACATCTTTTAACCTGGAGATAAGGGAAAAGCTCACCTGGTCTTGTGTTTTTTGGGGGGTTTTTTTTATAAAACTTTAGCAAATGACTTGTGTTAAAGTCATCTGCTAAGTCATTGTGCTATGTCAGATATTTCAATTTTGGTTGTCTCCCAGAAGAAGCTAAACTTGTGGAGGTGATATAGGCATACACTATACCAAACGATATATGTCCTGTAAGGACATTTTTGTAGACTTTTTCTATCCTCTTGTGGTCTGCTCTTGTGGAGAACGTTAAGGGTCAGACCTGGACATGCTGGCAGTTGTCTGAATGTCTTCCACTTTTAGAACATTTCCTGTAATTTCAGTCCCATACTAATGGCTCCATGGATTCTCAAATATAAATAATACAAGAGAAGTCAGAATTTGACCCCACTTAAACATGAAATTCACCTTCAAGATGTTGTTTATTGAGGTAAAATCTCATTCTTGCTTTCTTCTGTGTTGCATCTATTCTAAGATAAGTTTTCAATTGATTGTCCTTCAGTTGGTGTGATTATGAGGAGAGTTTTCTTGGGTAATCTCAGGCAGGGTTGAGTAGGAGAGACTGTCTTGGTGTTTTCTCTTATTCCTTGGGGAAATTTCCAGTCTTCATTACTTTCTCTTTCTCTCTCTAAATGATCAGCACCTCAAAACTGCCATTGAGCAGTGTCAGTGAATTCCCAGGCTACAGGATCTGCTGATCCCGGGCCTTGCATCAGAGCTTTTCAATCCAAGCTACAGGTGTTCTGTCCCAGAGGACGTCAGAGCTTCAAATGCACTAAAACACAACCTTCAAACGGCTGCGTGTCATCAGCATTAATGGCTGGATATTGAAGAATCTGCAGAGTGCTGTGTTATCTGAAACTGACTTTCAGAGAGGAAGCGAGTGTGGGCAGTAAAACACCCGTTGTCATTCATACCTTCTCATTAAATCCCTGGGTCATAGAGGAAGCTCCAGACTGAGCTCACTGACTCTGGCATTTACAACCGTGCGTCATACAGGATTTTAGCATATGTTTTTATTTGTTAGTTTTAAGTCAACATAAGTGGTTTGTGTGACAAGTTGTAGATACAGCGCAGCTTTTTCAGTGATTATAGGTTAAGTTGACTGATAGAAACCACACTCCGGTCCTCATAAAAGTAAATGTGCTCACAGTATGACAACCTGTCTCAGCTGCCATACTGACATCTGTTGAAATGCAGCTTAAAAGTAAATATATTTATTTAACAGATAATAGCAATTAAAAATGCATTAAAATCCCACAACATTAATGTATCTTTGATACCTTTTTTTAAGACCAGCTTTTAATTTGAAGGTGACTAAAGTTATTTGTCTTTTTGGTTACAAAGAGAGGCCCCATCTGCGTCCTTGTTTCAACTCATTTTAAAAAGCTATCATCTTACTGTAACAGTAGATGAGCTACTAAATAAGCTGGATAAAATGTCTTCATTGCATCATTTGCATTGCAATTAGATATCCATCCAGCTGGACAGACTGTCACTGAAGCACACACCTGGCACAGATAGTGATGCATAAGATGCTAAAGGTTATCACAGATTATCTCTCTCATACCAGACTGTCACCACATAGTGACAGTTTCAACAAATATGTAATGTTTATGTTTTTATTCAGTTCATTCATGTTCAGTTACATACTGTAGCTTTAATGGCACTAAACCAGTGCTGCCCAGTCTCTGTTGCATCTAGTGAAACTGAAGAACCTGTGCAGCAAGACTGCGCTGTTTGGAAACACCTATCATATTCCAAACTGGCTGAGTTACATCGACTGAGCGGGATCCAAGATTAAATCTTCTGAAGGATTTCCTTTGATCCTTAGCCAATACCCAATGAATTATGGTTTTTAAATAATGTGTGGAGATAATACAGAGGCCTTTGTCGCACCCAAAAACCGTAGAATAATAATGCAGTAATCTACTATGAAAAGAAAGGAACACCTTGCAATAAGTTATGTTGTCAACTTTGTTTTCCTATATGACATGATTAGGTCTCTTAAAAGTGTTTGAAGTAAGAGGACAAAAATCTTGCAACAAAAATGGTATACAGTTGTCATAAAATACTTGTGGGGAAGTTTGATTAATCATGGTGTTACAGCATTAACAGTTGCAGAGAAACATTTTATCCTATTCCAAAATGACAACAAATGTCAAATAAGTTGTTTTTCCCCTGTTTGGTGCTTTAACCGTTTCTGTCTTATATGCTGGTAATATGATATGATATATGATAGCCAAGATTTATCATTGTGGTCTCACAGAAATTAGAAATAAAATGTGGAACAATCTAATTGCTTTCTAATTTTCATTTTTCCTTCTGCGGTTTGTGGATTGTTGTAAAAACAACTTTACCGTAATAGTGATGAGTGGCATGATTTTAGTTCCCACTTCATGACTGTATTGTTCTTAACTGGAAATATATTTGAACAACCAGTAAATTAATATGTCTGTAGCAACTTTCCATTATCCTGCTGAGCACCACTGTAGTTCTGACCAAAATCTTTGACTTCATGTTTTCATAATATTTTATTTAGTGTGACTAACTACATGGCAGGGCCAGGCATGTTGTAAATTGGACCTGGTAGTCCTCTGATATTAAAATTGACCTTGTCAAGACTCAACTCATTGTGCTATGCTTAGGTTCATAAACCTGGGATCTTTCTAATAGTAAGCAAACACTGTGTAAGGACCAGGAGTAGTGTTGCATTTTATTTTGTGACATTTTATGATATGCTGAGTTCAGCTTGTTTTGTGTGATGAAACAAAGTTGTTTTCAGTTTTACGTTAATTAAAGTTGTTTGAGGAGGACTGACTGAGTGTCTGGCTGCTGGGTGGCAAGTCTAGTGAGGGCAGAAGTGCCTGCAGAAGGCTTAGCTTCAACAATAAATCACTCCTACATAGTCACACATTCATTCAGGCCTACTCATTACCCACTTGAGTCATACAGAAACTACTCAAGTGAGCTCACCCGTGTTAATACTTCCACTGTCTGGATTTATGTCTTCCAACAAAAACAAATATTAAACATATAGATTTGTTTCTTGATGGTTTGTGACAGTTCTACTAACACCAAAGTTCAGAAGAGGCAACTGCATGTTAGTATTGAAAATGAACTTCCAAATAAACCCACCTACTCCCTTGTAACTGATTTTACTGTAAATTGCATGCTGTTAAAGCACTTTGTCAACTGCAAAGACACTTCATAAAGGGAGACTGCATATTTATGCGTATTCAGTCGTGGTGGATGTCTTTTCAGTCTTACAGTTTCAAATTATTTACCATGTTATTTCAGACCATGGATATTCTTAAGCCTTATGTTTTTTATCTTGGTTGGTTTTTGGGTGGTTGACTGGAGACATGCTGTGACACGTCAGTGTTTTGATTTCTGCTGTGGAAGGGAACCCCTCCTTAGCTGATGTCTGACGGTGATTGAGATGGATCGCAGGGAGGGAAGGAAGGAGACAGAGACATGAGGCAGAGGGTGAGAGCCATGGGCTATTGGAAAAGGGAGGGTGTGTCTGGGAAACTGAGTTGCTTTAACATCAAAGATGACCCTAGTCAAAATTCTGCAAAGACCTTGCATTAGGTCTGCACTTTATCATCGTCTCTTCCTGTTTGGCAAAGGCCTTATCCTCAAAACCCCTGTTCAGGCATATGAAAATTAGAGGAGTACGTCATCCCTTAAGCTTGTGAATGTGTACATGAATGAAGAGCTTTGGAGTCCTCTGGACTTGATAAAGTGCTATACAAGTACAGACCATTTACCATTCTTTTTGCTGTGATGCACACGTACTACCAGACATGCGTCCCAACTCTAAGTTACGACTGCCAGCTACACTTTGAGAAATTCAATCTTCTGCTCTGCTTCAGTGTGATTTTTGACAGAAAATCAAATTCACTTTAAGGCAAGTTTTTGTTGCACATTTTCAGCAGCAAGACAATTCAAAGTGCTTTACATCATGAAAACATCATACAGTTACAAATTATGAAACATCCAATAAACATCATCAAAATAGTCAAGCAAATATCCTTGTCAATGTTTGAACAACATAAAACAATAGTTAAAGCAAAAACTATATGTTTAGTTGATATAATATTCTGACCTTCCTAATGTTATAGATATTAAGGTAAAGTTTAACACTTTTGGAATAGACGTCTTTTCTGGGTGGAAGGACAAAGCCAGATTTTGACTTCGAAAACAGAAATCATTATAGTGATGCCCTAAAATCATCATTATATCAAGGATTTAAAAATAAGTGAATGCATTTTGCCTAATACAATGGCATAGTTTTTGTGAAAAAAAAGAAAATCCTTGTCAATATTAAACTGGAGATCATATAAATCTGTCCCAGCTGTGCAGTGGGATATATTTGAGGGACAGTCCTGAGACACTTGTATATTTAACCAGAGCAAAATTTTCTTTAGCAACATTGTCAACTTGTCTATCTCAATTTTTGGTTTGTTCTTGGGGAAAATTGTCTCAGAATTTATGAAATGCTGATTAGTTTGTTTGTTAAGCTGTTGCTAGAGATGTCGTAATCTGGTACAATATGACTAATACATTTAATGACATGTGCAGGTAATTCAGTAAATTAGATATAATCAAAAGGTTTATTTATGTCAAGGATTCGTTTTAAAAAGTAAATCTTGTTTATTGTAAAGATTCATTCCACACACTGTGGTATTAACAGTGTTTATCTGTTAATTTTACAATTTTAGCTTAGAGCTAATGTAAATCCCAAGATGTTCTCTGAAAATTAAAATAAAGATTGAACGCTTGATCAACAGTATGTCCATGAATTTTAAGAGCCTCTGTGGATTTTTTTAAATATATATATATATATATATATATATATATAAATCAGTCACAGCAATATCATTTATTATACCAGTCTGCCACTGACTGTGGCAACTTCACATTGGATCTCACGCAACATTGATTATAATCGACTCTTCTTCCTCCACATCCTGCTATATTGATTTACAAATGCATTCAACTTTTATATTACAAATGATTATCCTTAACAAAAATGACAATTAGCCCTAAAACACATAGATTCTAATACAGGTCGATTTTGACCCACTTATACAAAAGTGTAGGATCTTGTCACCCATCCCTCTAAAGATTAAAGCCATCTAATCAACATAGAGATACTTTTCAAAGCATTTTTTTTCTCATTGTAGTTATTGTATAGCTAAAATCCAACAGCAATAATGATAAATGTTCACAAACATGGGAAAGCTGTTCTGTTTAGTGCAAAGTTCTTAACTATATAAACTCTACTCATGAACAAGTTCCTGTGAATGCATTTTTGCAAAATACTGCTGTGATCCAAGACATCTGTACAAAAAGTTGGCACTGGTTTTATTTCTTTCAGAAAAGTTGGAAAACCCACAGAGCATGTACAACGAAGTCGGAACAGGAAACGAGACACGACATAGTTCAAAATCTGGAGGCAAGAAGACTTCTGAAAAAGGTGAGCTAATGTCTTTATATATGTTTACAATTAATGTATACATTAGTCACATCTCCTGTTTTGCTTTAGAGTCTGTTCATTCATTACTCTATGCTTCAGCTACTCAATTAAATAAATGTTTTCTGGAAAGATGAGAGGATTTTAGTGGCAAAAAGTTTTATTTTTAAGTTAACAAGTACAAGCTTGCTCACCAGTGCTTTTCAGTCAGACCTCTTCTACCAGACAGTTCTTTGTAATGTTTTATCCAAAGTCTTTGTCACTATATTGTGGAGAGAATAAAGACGGAGGCAGCTGGTAAACATTGGTTTTAGAGGCTACAGGCACTCACAGGTTTCATCAGGTCCCTTTCAGTGAGAAGGTTATTCATACTCTTTAACTTTCTTACTGTATTTGCTTGTGTAGGTGTTAAAAAGGGGCTTGATTTTAAGAAAAGAACATCACTCACCTCCTAAGAGATCATCTCCTAAGGAGGTTGTATTATAAGGCATCAGTGGTAGCAAGTGTCAGTGTGTGCAGTGTAAAAATCAGAACTGAAAACTCAACATTTTCAGTCTGTAGCCACATCTGAATGATCAGAATGATGTATTTTGTTTGGAGTTTAATAATCTAATAAAAGCTTAGTACTCTGGCTTTAAATTTTATTATTATTTTTTTGATACAAAATTACTAATATAAAGCATGTTTTTTGAATTTATGGTTAGAAACACTTTTGGCTTTATTTCATGCTTTCTTTATCTATATCCAATACAATCCTAAAGCTACTATTATACCCTCTTGAGCTTGAATATGACAGGGATTGCAGTGCAGAAGTATGCAATCTCAAGAAAGATGATCCTTAAAGAAAACCAAATAAATCACAATCCAGTCTTGGTACCATTTTGCTGTTATCAGTTAAGATGGGGGGAAGCACCAGATCTTAGCTTCCTTACTAAAAGTGGTGGCATAAATATCCCTCAGCATAAACAGGAGATATAAGCTGTAGACTCCATGACTGTGACTATGCGCATGAGGGACAGGACAAGTGAGTCTTTGTGTTCACAGCTTGCCTAAGCAGACAGATTCTTCCCCCCTGAGTAAATATGGTGAGGAACTGATAACATTCATTTGTGTACAAGGACATATTCACACGCCAAAGTATGTGTACTGTACACTCACCGAGCGATGTCAGTGGGGGTTATTCTGTGGTGGAATGATCAGTCGTTTTGTGAAACTAACTTTGCATTGTACTGTTGCTGTCGTTCACTGTAGCTAATAGGTGCTCAACAATAAATGTTTGGAAAATGAAACAAATATTATTCCTCAGTTAGATTTCCTACAGTTTAGATCCCTGCAACTCAAAAGCTTTTTAATGGTGGAGAACCTAAATAAACTGAACACATTTTGATAATTAACAATCTATGGTGTTTCCACATGCAGACACAGTTCCACGGGGTGAGAGTTTACTGACCCGTGTGATGCGCATGGCGCACCGGTACCTTCTCAGCCCTTTGGGTCGACAGGCAGTTGAGGAGAAGTGTTCACAAACACCGACTGTGCCGAGACACCGGAGTCCTGGGCACGTATTTCGGAGTCGAGCCTCAGCTTCATTTACACAAGCTCAGGTAAAAATATTATCCATGCATCTCATTGTTTAGTTTTTATCTGCTTGGTCAGTACAACAGTGCAGCAAGCAGACAATTTGCTTAACTCTGCATAAAAACAAGAACTAGACTGTTTGCCTCATTTGTCATCACAATCACCATGAAAAAGTAACAAAACACAAAACCTTTCAACTGGATATTGCTTTTGTTATTATTTTTATTTTTTTTTTCCTTACATTAAAAAAATGTGGTGTATTAATAGGAATATCAGAGGTTTTGGACTCTCCAAGTAACACCATTACTAGTGTTTCGGCCAAACCAGTTTGCTGTACCCTCTTGGCTTCTTTTTTATTTTCAATTAATCAAAAGCTTATTTAACAAAGCCAATATAACTGTGTTTAGAACTGCCTTAGCTCTTTAAAAAGGAGTCTAATATATTTCTCAAGTCAAAATGTATCAACAAAATATACTCCTCACCGTTAGACCACGACAACTTGCTTCAACAGTTGAAATTAAGCTGAATGAATTGCTGCTTTTACTTTTCTATTCAGCATTTTGAATATTTCCATTAAAAACTGAGTCTCAAAAGGCCAGATGATTTTTTTCCCCAAAACCAATTCAGGTGATTTTGTGTGATTTGTAGGAGTGGTACCCATTGTGCTCCTCAGCAGCTCTGGCAATCTGCTTTAAGGTTTCACATGTTGTGAGATTGGTTACAACAACTGGTTATATTATTTACTGTTACCTTTCTATCATCCCAAACCAGTCTGCCTTATCTCCACTGACATCAACAAGGTGTTTTCATCCACATTTGATATATTCCTTTTCTTTTTTGTAAACCTAAGAGAGGGTGTTGTATGAAAGTGCCAGTAAATCAGTGACTTCTGAAACACCCAGACCAACTTGTCTGGCGTCAATAACCATTTGAAGTTTATACTGACTTTAAATCTCCTTTCTTCCTCACCCTGGAGTTCTGTTTGAACTTCAGCAAGTTGTCTACACAGAGTCTTGATGCCTGTGCATTGTTTGCTGCCACAATCTGCTGTTTGTGGTAAGCTGTTGAACAGCTGCACCTAATAAAGTGGCCTGCAAGTGTGTAGGTTAACAATGTCGTTCTTCAACATCTGCTTTATAGGGTGTGGCTTTTGGTCTAATTTCCCAGGAAGGACGTTTCCTTCTCCTCTGGCTTTCCTAGACTTTATTATTAAAATCTCATTCTTTAACGGTAAAGATTATTTTTAGCTCTTGAATTGATTCTGATCCTCAGAGGAGTTTAAATGCCTCCAACAAAGCTCAAAGAATCAGCCAAATGAATTTTTTTAAAGACTCTGCTCAATTTAGGGTCTAATGCCTTGAGCTTAAGCAAAAACAGACTTGAGTGAGAAAATCGCACAAAGTTAGCATGTGACTTAAAACATTTTGACACAACACGGCTTATCCTATTATTGAGCTGATCTTTCCCAATATTTGCCAACAAGGGGCTTATGATTATAAAACTACATGTGTTGGAGGATATTTGCTCCTGAAAAACAAGTAATTTAAAATTTTGTAGTTATACAATGATTGTGATTTGCTAAAGCTAGTTGCCATGGGTCTAAAATATTTTTTTAAAAGCTATCCCTGAATTCATTGTAGTTTAATGGCATCAGAGTAATAACACTGTTTTTCCTCAGCCATTCAGATCAGGCCAGGGTGGAAGATGCTGCATGTGCAGTAATATTATGAAATGCCACCAATTACCACATAAATTGGTTGCTTTGCAAGGTCTTTCTAAGTTCAGCCCTCAGAAAAATGCACTTTGATACTTCAGCTTTCTACTCAAAGGATTATCGGTGTATGCAACCAAGATTTTATATAATTATTTTTTTACAAACTTGTAAACTGTGGCTGTGATTGCCCTTTGGAATCGCATGGTGGACTAGAAGTTGATCGTAGATTTCTTCCTTTGTTGGGGGATTTAGATTTAGTTTGCATGGTCTGGAATTGGAAAAACAAAAGTCAGAACAAGAGACTAATTTGTTTTGGCTCCTAGTGAAACTACATAAGTTGTTAAAATATAACAAAATAATCAATGACATTTATGCGGCTTTAATACACTTTTCAAATATAACTGTTTCTAATGGATTTGTGCTTCTGTCAGTATTTAGAGTTACACAAACCATTCAAAGAGTTGCAGGCTTAAAACAATAATAAACACAACAAGAAGGAAATTGATATATTTAATTTTGCCAGAATTAATGAATATTGAACATCCCAATATTTCTGTCTTTAACAATATGGGATTTATTCCAGTTTTTTTTTTGTTTATATTTTTTTTTTAGGTGAGATTGAAAAGGCAAAACAAGCAGAAAAGTAGTATCCACCAGCCTGAAGGACAAGGGAGTGGTGGAGAGGTGGCTGTAGCCCCTGTTACTGGGAAAAAACTTGCTGGCTGTGGGAAAAGTGAAAGGTTAGAACATTCAATTACTTTCAAGCTTAAAACAACAAATTTGCTGCTACTTATTTTCAATATACTTATGAAAGCATTATTCTTATTTGACTTTGGGTTTAGAAGTTACATAGTAGTCCTAAGTACCAGCATATTTCAGCAGTACTGTTTTCTACATATGTGGATGTTGCATATGAAAAAATATGGACTAGACAAGAATCACCGAGCCCATGAAACGTATAGTAAAGCTTTCTGAAGTTCATGCTCATTTAATGTTTATGATGCCATAAATCGTTTTCTCAACATTTTATGATCCTTTTTATTGCCCAGCTGTAATTTATATGACTGTCTCACTTTTCATCGTCAACATTTTTTTATTTCTCACTGAAGTAGCTCAATCTTGATTCCCACAATATGCTTTTTCCCTTTAGCTATAAGGGCTGTAAATTACCTTTTCTCTGTGATGTAGCCTGAGATTAAATCTCAGTTAAGAGTTCATCTTTTCCAGGTTTTGTTGGTCAGCTGGCCACTGATCAGAACATCAGAACAAGAAAGGCCTATATAAACCAAGTTCTATACATTAACTTTGAATTATTCAATAAACTTTTTTTGTATTTTTTTCTAATATTTTGCCAAATTATCTGGAACATGGCAGCACAGACACACATTTGCTCATAAAAACATGCAAATCCTTCATGATTTGTTGGTTTCCAGTTAATTTATTTTCATTTAATGTTTCTTTGATTCTCACACACACATACGATACACACTTTGCAGCTGTTTGCTTGCAAATCAGGCTCGCTACATATGGAGATGCACTCTTATTGAAGGGCTCATTTATATGATCTTCTTGGGGCATGGAACCTATTTCAGTAATGCTAAAAATTTCTGCAATTCCACAAAGTCTTCCTGTTTTTGTTTCTTCGTGATAAAGCAGTTCAGTTCCCAGCCACATTCAGAATTTCTCAATAGTCCTCTAATCTTCTCATTGTAATGCTGCTCCTTTTGTCCTGTCAGCACACTGCAGACAGCAGAAACATTCGGTACCTTTTTGGTGGTTTGTGTGTTTGTATTTATCTGTGCATCCTCCCGTATGTGTATGTATGCACATATTTGCACCCATGTTTCAAGAATGCTTGTAATTCCTCGCAGCTTTGCTCCTTGTGTCGAGTGAATCAGGTTATTTGAAGCTTGCGGTGGGTCACCGGGGGTCACGAAAGGGATTATTGTTATTGGGTGGCAAATTAGCTGTAGACAAGAGGAGGCAACGGGACAATCTTCAACTCGCTTCAACTTTTAAAAGAATTTCAGGAACTTAAAAAGACCATATGAGGGTTCAGAAAATATGATAAATGTTTGACTGCTCTGCATTGTAAAGAAGTGTACTTATAATTGTAGTAAAACTGCATTTAATGAATTTGTCCACCACCGTTTTACCATAGCTTCCTTTGTGTGAGGTGGTGTAATACTTTAACTTGACGGATAGTTCTTTCCAGTACTTAAAAATAACTCAAGTTGAGAAATTATTTAGAAAATAAAAGTAATCTACAGTATGTTTACATTTAATTCAAGCAAACCACAAAAAGGTCATTTTAGCAGTTAATTGACAGCAGCTCTTACTGTCTCAATAATTAAAAGAAAAGGCCCAACAATATCAGGACACTTTACCTGCCAGGTTCATCTCATCACAACACCCAAAAGATTAAGACAATAGCTTTTCCAACCAACAATCTTTGAATTTCAGGATCTATGCATTCATCTCCTGCATTCCAATAATCTTTATGGCTTGTTGGGCTTTCTGCTGCTTTTCTGCCCATATCTGGCACAGATGATTGGGTCCAAAACTCACCAGGCTTGACTGCAACATTTCAATGACACAAAGGAAAGTCTGACAATTTTACCTGTTTCTGTCATCATGGAGTTGAAATGTTATCATATTGAAGAATATCACATCCATTTCCCCTCCCGGGTGTCTTTCAACAAGCTTGAAATTAGTCATTCTTAGAGAAATCTTTTCTCTTTTTTTTCATGGGGAATTTTAAAACAAAAATAATTATTGTATGTATTAATCTAAATTTCAGTTGGTGAACAAACATTTGGGAGCTCATGTAAATCCACTCTTTGTGCTTCTGTTTAAAGATATCAGCAAACCTTTAAGAGATCTGATTCAAGGTCTGTTGGCAAAGTGGCTCATCGTCGTAGCAACCACAGCATCCGTAATCATGCCAGAGCAAAATCTCATCATCTTCCTCAAAATGAGAAGAGCTCAGTGGACCAGAATCCTAACTCCAGTGCGAATCTCTCCTCCACCCTGCCTCGGTCTTCCTCCCCCACTCCAAGTCCCCAAACCACCAATGCTTCTCAAAGTGGAGAACCCCTTGAAACAATCAATGCAGCTCTCATCAGGTAAGATTAACAAGTTACTTTTGCTTGTCAAGTAGCGTTAAATATTGAAAGCTGTTCTACACTCATTGTTACGACCCGTCTAGGGGTGGTCAGGTCGCAACACAAAAAGGTCCCTCTTCTCCCCATCCCAAACAGCCAGCACT